>JARJDW010020081.1:0-18158 GCA_030264715.1 Adinopsis sp. GC000173
TAAAATATTAAAACAATTCAATTAATAATTACAAACATTTATTTACGCTTCATATCACAATTATTAAATTATTATGTACAAACTACTTAAAATAGATCAGAACCAGTCTGTCGTGCTTTAATTCGTGCCTCCTCAGGTGTTTGCAATTCTTCTTTCGAAGGTTCCTTAGGACTACCATCCTCATTCAGATTACCCTTATTGAAGTCATCGCTGATTTTCTGAGCATAGACAACGTGAAACAGATCGTTGGCGGTGAATTCCGATTGAATAACGTCGGGCGCGCGATATGAAACGTACGGCTTCAGTTTGCAGTCCTTCAGGTCGGGAACAATCAACTGCGGCACCATTTCAGGTACTTGAATGAATTTTCCATCGAATCGGTAAAAACCAGTCTCACGAACTCCACGCTTGTCGATTGGTATATCGGGATCAGGATTCGTCATCTGTTGTTGTTTGAATATTTTCGTGCCACGTTTGTTAGGAAACTGAAACTTGCGGAAATTACGTTTGCCATAATTGATTAGGGTTGTTGAAATTGAACGTTTGATTATTAAACTTATTTGGGACATTATTTCTAGGTTAGAATCTTTACTGGTTGCAAATATCCTAATCGTATATAATTATTATCCTAATGGCAGTAAATGTGTGGACAACGTAAGTCTCAAAATATAAATGCTTTTAATTTAATAATAAATCAAATAAATTTTTCCATAACGCATTATTTTGACAAATTTGAAATCTTAAAATAGATTTATATCAAGATACTTAATTGTAGAAAGGATATTTTTTCATATTATCTAACATTGTTACGACAAACGTTACAGTAAAAAATATGGACATAAATTTCGAAAAATAAATACATATCTAAATTTAAAAACTAGTGCTAGTTATTACAGGTAACATATTTTTTGCATTTTAATATCAATATATATGAATTTTCAATAAGTTTGTTTAATTTTTTGAATTAACTGGTACTGTCATCTATTGCTAAATAGCGTACAGTTCAAAATAACCGCCTACTTTGCTAACCTAACCTAACTTATAGTATTTTGAAATCACGGAAATCACCATCGTTACAATCGTTACAATCCAGATGAATCCAGAGGTCTAATTTGGATAATCACCATTAGTTACTAAAGCGAATTAACTGAAGCAAGATGAATACAAGTAATTATGAAGAAGTAAATTTATTATGTCGTGTGTGTGGTACAAAAGGAGATACAATGTTGCCTTTAAGTGAGAAAATAATTGTATGTGGTGTTACAAACAATTTAGTTGATATTGTCCAGACAATACTGCATGCAGATGTAAGTTTAAATAATCTCTAGTTAGTGTACAAGACAACTAAATATATTTTACAATTTTAGATTCAACTCAATGATGGTAAATCACAAACGATATGCGTTCAGTGCCATATGGAAGCCATAACTTCATATAAATTGAAAATAAAATTTGAATTAAATGAATTCAGTGACCATTCTTCCGTAGACAATAAGTAAGTTTATCAGTAAAGCCTGTTAAGCCCATTGCATTACAATATATATGAAATTTTGAACGTTTTTAGAGTTCCTAGTCCTAAAATAGAAGTAGAGTTTGAAGAAACTACAATAACTGAAGAAGTGCCTAATTCTCCAAACAAAGATCCTCCCTCTAATGTGCTTAGGTTTGTTAAAATGTTGAGTTGATGATTTTAAGTTAACGCATTTTTTTCTAGCACAACAATAGAAGAAAGTCATAATCAAATCATACCCTCAGGACAAAATATAATAAACAAATACGTACATTGTACAGAATGTCCATTAAAATTTGAAACCGAGCAGCTACTGGAAACACATCGTTCTACCAGTCACAACGCCACATCAAGCAAGCGCAAATATAAATGCACCAAATGCGATTTCGTGTGTGACGAAGAGACGTTAATAACTATACATACAAGCTTCCATGAACCGCCTTTAGTAATTAAAGAGGAAAAAGGGGAAGAAGAAGAAGAAGTTATAATTGTGAGCGATGAAATTGAGGAAAGGCCTACCTGCCCGACTCCGACAAATGTATTTAGTAGGTAATAACTACTAACATACGTTAGACTCGTACTCGTACAATATTAATGGTTTATTATATTTGTAGCTCGGGAAATTGGCGAAAAAATGTTTCGGAAACACCAACGGCTAAATCATCAGTAAATATATCTAATAGGTAATTACTATTAACATATACTCGTTTAGATTGAAATGCAGGCAAATTAAATTACCTGATTAGTGGTATAGAGCAATTGTTTTTAACCAATGTCGCGACTCAAAGACAATACTATGTTACACAAAATATTTTGTGGACAATTATTTATATTATTAGGTTGTGGCTTGAATTTATTTCACTATTTTGATTAGTGGCGTTTAAAGTCAAAGTACCATTGCTGTAGACTAGCGTATTTATACTAATATAAGACCTAATTTTCAAGTTTAGTTTTAAGGAAGAGGAATTAGTTGAATAATTATGCCATTTCAAAACCGTAATTCATTTAAATTTCGACAGTCTTTTTTTAAAGTTGCGTTAAATTCGCGATCGTGTTGGATTAGCGTAAATACAGTAATGCCTTAATACAACAGATTATGAAATTTTATTATTTTACTATAATTATTTTTTTTTCAATTTTATGACGTACAATTTTCTTTATAACCAATTAAGAAAAGTCAAAGTTAAGCCCTTCATTACCATTTGCCTGGTGCATAGAAGAATTGCATAGAAAATCCCAACAATTCGACCATTCTAACGAGTATACCTTTTCCTACACAATGCACGCTTCGCCTTACCTGCTATTTTAATCATTTAATTTGTATACAAAGTAGTAGTATAGAGGTAAAAAAAATTGCTTTATTGTAAGGCAATCTTTATGCGGAATTTTTTTGGGGAATATATCTTGCCATAGATTCGGGTAAACGAGAATGTCGACAAAACCAAGCATTTTTTTAAATTATACGCAGGTTAATAACAAATAATTGAAATTATAAATTAAAATCTTTTTTTTTTATTGAATTGCTCAGATTACATTAGAATATTTAGTTAATCTAGGTTAAGTTACTTACGAAACAAAATTGCTTATTGCGATTTTTAATATTTACAATAAATTTTAAACGTTATATCGATATCAAATAAGATTTTACATACATTGATTATATTTTTTAGAACTGAAAATGAGCAAGGAAATTTTATTAAAAATATTATGACGCCGGTAGAGGTATATAATAGGTAATAACTGAAATAACTAATAACATATATTCCACACCTTTTCTCGTTGTATTTTAAAGTACAGGTTTATAATTATGTAGTCTGTAATTTGTATGTCTAAGTAACTGTTCTGACATACAACTGGAGAAGATGTATGTATACCCGATAAACAGACATGCCTTTATTACATTTTTAGGACTAATAATCAGGAAAACGAACAAAACCATCCTGCAAAAACGATTAAGGCAGCGACGATTAATACGTAATTATGATTAATAAGATTTAAAAATGTAGCATCTTCCACGTGATGTAACTTGTTGATTAATATTGCCAAATTCTTTAAGAAATAATAAACAGATTGAGCGAGTGTTCTCTCTTCTGTTGTAATTGAATCTTGCAATGTTTTTTAGTTTAGTCATTTTAATTATTGTGTCTGTAAAATCGCAATAAGCGGTCTTAATTCATCAAGCTTGAAACAATCACCAACATTCTTTTCATTCATTATTTTTATGTTATACATTTTTGACCACAGCAAATCTATTCACTATTTCTTAAATAATTTGGCATTTTTTTGAAATTTATACGCTAGATTTTACACATTACATGATAATCACATTTTTAGCAAGAAGAAAAAACTCTTAAAGTTGGGAAGAGGCCTGTTCAAAACTGGCAGTTCTAAGAATATGAAAGAAGCGACTACAAACGATAACGAGTAATTTGATACAATAAAGTATGTTTATTTAATGCTGCAGCCAATCTTCTAATTTTAGAGATAATCATTCCCACTCGTCATACGAAGCATACGAAACCTTATTTAAAGAAATCGCCAACAATGCTGCATTTAAATACACATCCGAAACAATGGGTAAAGTATTTAATCACTATATTAATGATTTAAAAACACCTATTTTTTAGACAACGTTACACCTGAAAGGAACAAAAAGTATACATGTGATGTCTGTTCGAGTAGTTTCCCAAACAAATCTACGCTGCACCGCCATCATCATACGCACAAAATCAAATTGCAATGTGGTAACTGCAAGTCATGGCCTTTTGTCTTAAAAGGCACACCATCTAAAAATCAATCCACTTCGTCGCACAGAAAACGCCATAAGGAAGTTGATCTCAGTCTCTTGAGAGAAGAAACGCAAGCGGAAAACATAATAAAAAAAAAAAGATTCAAATGTGATTTATGTGGTTATAAGTGTCGACGATATGTTGCATATAGGCAACATATACTAACGAAACATGAAGTTCGAGTGTTACTATATCGAATGAACATATAAATAGAAGTCGGAAGAAACTTTACGACTTTACTTTCACTGTTTTTGTGTTTTTTTGTTATATTAAATTTTTTTAACTAAATACGGTGTATAGTATGTTGAAAATTTCTCCACTTAAAAAAGCAAATTATTGTTGCAATTAATTCCAAAAACTAGCATGAGTATGAATCGGGAAAAGTGAAAATTCAACCAAGAAAAATACTGTACGAGTTTTTTTCTAATATTTTTTGCATGAAATTACCAAAACGAACGGTTTTCTTATAATTGCATTCAAAAACTGCAATAAAAACGTTTGAAACAAGCGAATTTTTGAATAAACAAAATATTTAGGTTTTTGGCAGCTTTCCACATAATTTTGTTATTTCCCTGGATATTATCACATAAAAGGAGACAGCAATTTTACAATTTTTAATAAAAACTGAAAGAAAAACGTGTAAAAGAATCAAAAATCTATTTAAAAAAATGTCTCGTATGATCTCTAGAAAAGACACCAATCTTACAATTTTTTAAAGAGATTTGTTTTAAAATTTGAAAATATAAAATAAAGTACCTACCAAACATTGAAATTCTGTTAACTTATTGTTAGAGCACTTATTTTATATTAAATCGAAACATTTTTGAGGTTCCAATTGCGATTTGTATAATATTACGAATATTACTATGTTTTTTATTTAAACCTTGGTAAAACAGTATATAAGAGTCTATTATATATACAAGGGAAAGTAGATAAAATAAAGACACCAATCTTACAATTTTTAAGGAAAAGCACTTGAAAAATCTATAGTTTATAAAAAATAAAATAAGAATATTTATATTTTATCAACTATGGTTGGTACAAGTGTATGAAGACAGAGAGAGAAAAATGAGAAAAAAAAGAATGACAATAATTTTTATGTTGGTACCACTTTTCCGTATTTAAAGTCCATGTCTTGAAATTTTAACGGTTTTTTTGTGATAAAAATTCTGTGTTCGGGTATTAAATTGCAGGTGCAAGTAAATTTTAAATATGAACAACTTCTATATCGAAAGGAATCAAAAATTGAGTTATATTAAAGCTCGCGATCCAAGCATTATAACGTACGGTCAAACATATCAAGAACGTCCGCGATGTAATTTACAAGACCATTACGACATATCCGAACGAGAAGAGGAATCCGTAAGATGATGCCACCATCCAGTTTATGCAATGCAACATGTTGTGTTATTTTTTTGCAGGAAATGAATGATCGTGTCGAGGTGTATTTACGAATCAAACGATGCGATGATACCGATATATATGAGTGCACGAATAATTCTGTCTGTTGCCATGTGCCCTCCGATTCACAGATTGCAAAAAATAAGCGAGATGATATGGAACTCAATAAAATTTACACATTCACCAAAGTATTTCCACCTACCACCGACCAGTTGGACCTATTTAATTGTATTGTTAAACCGAAAATGTTGAATTTGATCAATGGTATTAACTCAAATTTACTCTGTTATGGAGTCTCAGGAGCCGGTAATGTCAATTTATAGGTTATAATCAATTTTTATGTACTTTTTCATAATGTAGGCAAAACCTTTACAATGATTGGAACTGGTGATGAACCGGGGATCATTCCTAGAAGCTTGGAGTATTTATTTCGAACGTTACCACCTTTGGCTGATACCCCAAGCATTAAGCCAACCAACACTGGTTCTAATGCGAATGTAAAGTGGCTGAATACCTGCGACAGCAATAGCGAACGACATTTTTTAAATAAGCTTTTATCAAATTCAAGAAATATGATCGAAACAAACGTACACTTGGAAACCTATCGGTTCGTAATCCGGCATTACATGCTAGAAATCGATTTTAATGTAATATTATTATAGAAAAATGCAGCAGCGTTTGAGCGTCGAAACTGTAGCCGAAGCTGACTTTTACGAGGACGTGGCGTTAGCCGTTTGGGTATCGTTCGCCGAGATTTATAACGAACAAGTGTTTGATCTATTGGATGAAAATATTGTGATAAATAAGCCGCGGGAACGGCTGCGAATTTGCAACAACAACAAGTATACGTATATAAAAAAATTGAAGCAAGTTTACGTGTCGTCGGGCAATGAGGCCTATCAGGTACTACAATATGGTTTGCACAACTTAAAGTACGCTTCTACCTCCGTCAATTCGCATTCAAGTCGAAGTCATTGCATTTTTACTGTTACACTGGCTCAAGCAAAGATTTCTGAGGTAAGTAAATTTATAATATGTAATAGAATTATTATTACTTTTAATTTATTAGTGCAACAGCCACCAAAAACAAAACGCAACGAATTTGAACGAAGCGTTAAATTGATTTAAACATAAATTTAATTACGTTGAATGTGTCTAAGAATTTTAATTTAAGTCCAGCAAATATAATCAGAGCAGACGCTAAGAAAGTATTGCTCTTCTAAAAAATCATAAGCGTTAGTCACAAAATATTACAATCGTTGGGTATTTACCATTATTAGTGGGGTAGTTGCGGCATGAGGCATATGCCCAAGAACATTTTCAGTGTATTGTGTTGCCATCGAATGTTATTCTCTCAGATCTTGTTTCATCGGTTCAAATGGCGTTATTGCTGTGTCGTCCGAGAGTCTGCAGGTATTAGAAGAGCAGGAGCAGAAAAAGCATTGGTTTTCTATAAAGTTATAAGCGTTAGCCACAAAATATTCCAATCGTTGGGTGTTTACCATTATTATCGGGGTAGTTCTGACATGATTCATTTGGCTTGCAATCGAATGTTCTTCTTTCATATGTTTATTCAACGGTTCAAATTTGATAGTGTTGTCTAACAGTCTGATTCAGATTTGAGTCAACCACTTTTTCTAAAGAATCCAATTCTTTGAGGTTCTCACTCCGGACGTGTTATTTATAGGTACATAAATTTCAGCATATAACGATAATGACAATACTTAAAAATATAGAGTTGCATAAAGATAGCGATTGCCTTTGTAACGCGATATAACAATACATATCTGATTGTTTTCTGACGTTATGCCTTTTTGGTATTTGAGATTAATTGCATTTATGTGTGTATGTGTTTTATGTTTTTTATGTTTATGTGTATGGGGATGCGAGACTTCCTTGAACTCATTATTTACTTTCCAATAACGAAATAAAATATACTGCAGTCTACTCCGAGGTAATCACCGATTTGAGACGCACGTATAATTGAAAACCGCGATTTTCGCATACTATCTGCTTTGTTTTAAACTTTTTACAAGCTTTCTTTGTATGCTTTTGCTCGTCTCTTCCCAATATGTAGTGCTAGAGCGTCAAATTTATGTTGCCAATATGTATTTTTGATTTTTATAGACAATTCATTATAGCTTGGCAATTAGGTTTATTTTATTTTTAAATATGAGATGTGAAAAACTTGTTAGAAAAGTCAGTGATTATGTAGAAAAGTAACATCAAGTGTTTGTATTTGCATTAATGAATTAAATGTAATAATAATTTTGATTTATACCTTATGTTATTAATGAATTGTTAAATTGTTTTTTTTAGGACGATGCGTATATTAGTCAAATCAATTTCTGTGATTTAGCAGGCTCTGAACGTTCAAAAAAGACGCACAATGTCGGCGATCGTCTGCGAGAGTCAAATAATATTAACAATTCGCTAATGGTTCTTGGGAAATGTATAAAAATTGTGCGAGACTTACAGAAAATCAACGATAAATCATCGATTGTGCCATTTAGAGAATCAAAACTGACACAATTGTTTCAACTCGCCTTATCTGGCTTGGAGGATATCGCAATGATTGTTAATATAAATCCAATACATAACATGTTCGACGAGAGTATGCATACGTTAAATTTCTCGGCGATCGCCCAGGAGATACAGTATGTGAAGAAGGAGATGCGTCTGAAAAGGACGGATAGTAATGGTACGGAACTGAATTCGTGCGATTCGATAATACGTCGCGAACTGGATGCGAAGGATTTCGAAATCGAGCGCTTGGAGGAAACGGTTCGTCAGCTACGCCACAACTTGAAATACCAACATGAGAATAAGCTGCAGGAAGAGGAGTTGATGCGGAAAACCATGATGAGCGACTTTCAAGAAATTGTTCAGAATCGTGGAAATAAAATCAAATTTTTGTAAGTGATTCGAATTCATTTTGTCATATTTATAGATGTATTGTTGTATGTGTGTTATATCCATTTCCGGATTTATACATTTAACAAATTTTGGTATTTTATATATTGTAGGAATAGAATCGAGTAAGACTAAAATTATAACCAAACAGAACAGTCGGGTTGTTCAATACTTAACTAGTTGTTAACATATCGATGTAAAATGTTAACTCTTCGATTTTTTAAGTTCTAGACTACGCATTTCTTACACTGTTTGAGAAATAAATGGATAACATCCAAAACATCGTTCGTTGCGAACTTTAATTCTAGAGACGCAAAAAATTATATTTAAAATCTAAGGTAAAAACACAAGATGGGACTCACAAAATTTATTAGGAGTAAATATTGACGCGTTTCGACTGTTAAGTCATCATTAGGACAGAAATGAAGATGCTACAATTTATATCTAAATTTAACTAGAGTGGTGGGTGAAAAATGTTAATCAGACAGGTAGAAAAATAAAATGTTGCTTACATCTTAAATTTTGTTAGACCCATTTGGTGTTTTTACCTTAGATTTTCATATCAAGAGTTGGCAAACAAACTATTCTATTAAATTATATTTAATTGTAATTGATTTTTTAAATACATTTATTATCGATAAGGAAATTATTTTAAAAAAATCAATTGCAACTTTCTGTTTGATGTTAAGTCTTTAATCTTTTTAAAACCGGCACTGGTCACATCTATATGTATTATGTGTGAAATTAAGTAGAAGGCCGCATACAATTAGTGCTATACTGATATCAAATGGTATATGTCACAATATAGAACCATCGTTTAGATTTTCTTGAAATGCTCTTTAATAATTCAATGACTTGTTTGTTAAATCAAACCCTATTTTATTCAATAAGTTTTTATTTATTTGTTTCGAAATGCTGGAAAAACTTCACTATGCTAAGGGCTTTAGTGCTGATACGTCCAAGTGTTGTAGTACAGATGTTGGATAACTGTTAGCCAGGAATGCAAATTTTCTTCACCAAAACACTATTTGCTAAAACGCGAAGCACGTTTTTTCCACCGTTTAAAAAATCAGAAACTTCTCGGGTTAAAATGGGCTGCAATTTAATCACTAATCACTGAAGTATTAGCAAATTTGGATTTGGACTCTTTAAATGATTATTCTTAATTATGGCAATACACCATTTGATATTAGTACCTCAATATCTGTAAAATTAAATTGAATAATAAATTTTTAGGGAAGAGGAAAATCGACGGTATAAACGCGAACTGCAAACTGCGAACAGACGAATCTTAGACTTGGAAGACGAATTGTCAGCGTATCGTGAAAAGTATGGTTACAACGATGATTCGATATTATCTATTCCCGATTCACCAAATACCTCACATGTAGCTGTCAAAAATAAGGTAACACAAGATGTGCATATACAAATATTACTTATACAAATAACAAACTCTTCTTTTTTTCTTATTGCATATAGATTCTGGAAGAGGATAACTTGATGCTTGAAACGAAAGTAATCAGTTTAGAAGATCAAATATTCCAATTGAAGGCACATAACGAATCGTTGCACGAATGCCGAAAGTCACTCTATCAACAAGTTGCCGAAATGGATTCGTCCGAGGATGATTCCTCTGATAGAAATACGAGTGACGAGATTAAAGATACGAGTGATACGACGTGATTGAAAAAACATTAATTAAATTTATCAATTCGAAACGAATATATAATAATTTATTTTTTTCTCTTATATATATATATAAATTTTAAAAATATTTTAGTAAGGTAAGATGCATATATAAACAAGTTCAATTTTATGTGTTTAAATATCTATTTATTTATTAATTCATTAATTAATTCTTTCGGCATGCTATCTCATTCATGCTCACGCAACTTTGTTTACATCGTTCAAACCAACGGTGGGCAACCTCCGATTCGCGAGCCATTTGCAGCTCTCAAGAATTTGTTTTATGTTAATTCTCAAATTTATGCATTTTCAGTTACATTGGGTGGGCCGGAAAGTAGAGTCGTTTTTTTATTCTAGAGATTACTTTTATAAAATTTTACTCGTTCTACGTTTGGGAAAGTCTTAAACTAAACAATATACAAAGAAAACGCGATGAAAATTGACACTTTTGACGGGTCAAACCATGTTCGAATCACATCACCACCATAATATTTTTTGCTTAATAAAACTCTTTTACCTTTAGACGGTCTCAATTCAATCATTTGCTACAAAAAACCGTGAAAATTTCTCGAAAAATGCAAAAAATCAATGAAAATCGCCAATTGTAACAAAATTCTTGTTTTCGGACCGGTTAAATCGTGTTCGAATCACCTCACCACCTCATTTTTTTGTTTAAAAAAGTTTTCTTGATGGCTGCAATCTAAATATTATCGAAGAAACCGCTCTAAAGATCATTCCGAGCACACTAAAAATTAATGAAAATCGGCAAGACATGTCATATTAAAGTTAAAATGGTTGTTTTCAGCGCGTTTTCTTGAAAAATGGTTAGTTTAAGATAAAGCATATAAAAATTTTTAAAAATCACTTAAAAAATAGTGATAATTTAACGAAAACCGACTTTTCTTTCCAGTTCCGCTAATATTTAAAAAAATATCAAGAAATTTTTTTATAAAACAATCAAATTCACATAAAAATGAAGAATTTTGTACACAAAAAAGTGCACAGTGATATTTTCCAATAAATTTTTAGATGTTCCGCGTGATTTTATTGCTCTTTGGCATGAAAATATTCGAAATTTATGCATAGTTTAAAATCATTTTGGCCCGCGATTACGTCATCTCTTTGGCCCGCAATGTCAAAAAGGTTGTCCACTTTGAGCGATCGATTTGCCGCCGAATCATCTCGGCCAAGAAACATAGAATTGGTAAAAGGAATTCATATTACACACCACGCACGACGTTACGATAAAAAATATATAAATTTCTTTTAAAAGCCGTGCCAACAAATGAAACACGTGTTAAGATTCAAAAATTACACCACTCACTGATCAGCAGTAAGTTACGCTAGTTAGTACTTTCGCTTTCTACTTTTTGTAGTATTTACAGGGATGGATTGTTGTAGCGCTTCGTCCTCAATGTCACTGATCGCCTGCAAGAACTTCATTTTCACCTTGAGCTTTTGCGAATTGGTCATTCGCTGCAGCGAGGGCACTAGCGATAACATAAAGTGTCTGTCCTCATCCACAAACTCCTCGTTTTTGCTGCTATCGGCGGCGACATGCACCGGATTCTCTTCGACAAAATGCTTCACCTGCTTCATCATCTTTGGCTTGGTATTCATATGCGCCGTTGGCGAAATCGAACCATTGCTGGCCGTTTCGCTCGGCGAATTTGTCACTTGCTCAACTTTAATCTTTTGCGTAAGTGCATTATTACCTAACGTTGTGCGATCCTTGATGGTTGGAAGAAGGAATTGTAGTTGATCGAAGTATTCGTACTTTTTGCGCTTCTTCGCGGAATGACCGGACCTTTCATCGCGCTGATTGTTGTACTCCTTTTTAAAGCACGTGCGTAGATTTTGCCAGCGCTTTTGAATCTTCGTTCCTACAAAATAAATTAGTTTTATTAAAGTGACATCAACTTTAAATTAAAGTTTTTAAAAAAGTTTAATTTATTATTTTTTAATTAATTTTTTAAATAGTTTTTTAATTAAAAAATAATTAATTATTGTTTTTTTTTAATATTACCTATTTGCGTTCTTTCGTTAGTAGTTAATTCGGTCCATCCGATAATTAAATCTTCGCAAATTTCCTGCCATAATTGCTCCTTGATTTTCCGGTCGTTATAACTTTTCAATTTGGTGTCATACAGCGCCGGGCGCACTTCCACCAATGAAATTAATTTTTCGGGGTCGATATCCATGACGCATACGGTGCACGAAACAGCAGAGAATACGCACAGCGAAGTAAACAATCGAATCAAAGCGTTCGCAGTGCGAATTTCATCAATTCGCCCTTAAATTGTTAGTTTCGCAAAAACTATCAGTTTGAAACGATTGTGTATTATTGCACTAGCGTATAAGCGTCTTGGATCATCACAATCGGATTGAGAATCGGCCAATTTCCTGATCGTTCATGCGCGCACTCAAATGTCGAATCTCCATTACAAACAACATCACAATACCTTACGACAGACTGTTGTATTTGACTGCAAGCACTTGGCACTCTAAATAACGTATATTTTTCGTTTAATTTTTGCATTCGCC
The DNA here is from genome assembly GCA_030264715.1 of Adinopsis sp. GC000173. Classification (NCBI taxonomy): domain Eukaryota; kingdom Metazoa; phylum Arthropoda; class Insecta; order Coleoptera; family Staphylinidae; genus Adinopsis; species Adinopsis sp. GC000173. The sequence goes on from JARJDW010020081.1 coordinate 12,844, forward strand.
TGCGAATCGCTAATTGTCAAAAAAGTTTGTCTGATGTAAGAACCGATATTTTAATTGACCGACTGCTTTATCGGCCATATACGGTTACTAAGCGTCGCTTTGCCTATTAATCGATTGTTGCGCCATCTCATACACAATAGCAAAATTATTTAAAAGTTTAATTAAATTAATTTGTTCAAAAATTTAAATAGCTTATGTGTTTTTTACAAAACAATTAAACAAATTTAATCTCAATATATTAAATTATGCATATTCGTATATATTTGAAAATTTGTTAGTTACTTTACATAAAAGTTGGTATAATGTGTGTTTTCTGTTAGCAACTTCATGTTTAATAGTTAAACCAGTAAGCATGGTTTGTAGTGCATGACCAAATTTGGTAGTTTTAGGTGTATTATAACAGATAGTTTAAGCTAAAATGCAGGTAATTACACCCGTTATTATAATGTATAAAATACCAATCATTTTCCATTAAAAATCATTTGTGTTCAAGGACCCTAACGAGGATACGGAATGGAACGATATTCTTCGTTCGAAGGGAATTTTACCTAAGAAGGAGAAAGAAATCACTGAAGATGAGATTGTTAACATGCTGGAGGAAACAATCGAAGCGAAACAAACGGGAAGTAAGTGGTAGCAAAATCTAACCTCACTTTCTTTACAACTTATCGTGCGCTGATTGTAGAAAAACTGGAAAACCTTTCGCTTGACGAGTTAGATGAATTAGAAGATTCGGAGGATGAGGCTATCTTAGTCGAATATCGCAATAAACGTATCGCCGAACTGCAAGCGTTGGCCTCGAAAGAGAAATTCGGCCATGTCCTAGAAATATCCGGTCAGGATTATATTAACGAAGTTAATAAGGCCGGAGATGGTATTTGGGTAGTGCTGCACTTGTACAAACAAGGGATACCATTATGTGCTTTAATCAATCAGTATATGCAAATATTAGCGGGTAGATATAAAACAGTCAAATTCATTAAAGCAATATCAACAACTTGTATACCGAACTTCCCTGATAAGAATCTGCCGACAATATTTGTTTACTACGAGGGGGAAATGAAAAAGCAACTGATTGGTGCATTAGAATTCAGAGGACCAAATCTAAAACAAGAAGGTGTGGGATGTTTTGATAAAAAGTTGAATGTTTCATATTAATTGATATAATTTTCAGAGTTTGAATATATTATAGGAAAAACTGGAGCAATTGAAACGGACATTAAAGAAGATCCACGGCCCAAGATCAAGGATGCAATGTTTGCGGAGTTGGCAGACAGCAACGATTGGTAATTTAATTTATGATTTTTTTTATTAATACATTTTACAAATAATTTATACAGTTTTATCATTATATAATATATAATATATAAATAGGGTACATGAGTACAACATATAATAATTGTGTTTTTTTGTTGCCTTAACTATTAATGACTAGAATACTGATAAAAATTAAGTTTTTTTAATTTGTTAGTTTTAATAAGTCTTTCAAGATGAAATTGTAGCTATAATTTCATTTCAATTGTGCATTATCATATCAAAAAAAAGAAGCAAAATTAATAATACGTTGTTTCGTTTCGTAAAATACTGGTGTGCATTTCATTTTTAATTCATTAATTAACTGGTCAATTTTTTTAAGTACAATTTTTTGTTTCCATTTTTTTTATATAAAAAACATTGAGATATCAAAAATTATCAATTGATTGTAGTACGTTTTACAAAAAAGTGGTAGTACAAAACTATCTCAAAGAGTATTATTCTTTTTTTTTTCGTAATATAAAATGTTTTATTTTTTTATTACCTTATTTAGTTAAAGGGGAGTTTTTTTCAATTTTAATTATTAATTAACCTAAAAACACAGCATTTAGTTTTGTTTTTAAATGTTAGAATTGGCAAATTATTTAATATACAAATATAAAAAAAGTTTTGTTTTTTGCAGTAACAAATATATACCTATGTATATAACATAATCACAATTAAAATAATAATTAAAAAAAACAAATGAAAGAATAACGTTTTGGAGGTGTGAACCGCCGATGAGTGTAATAAATTTAATTACATATAATAATACTCAACAAAAGAAAAGGCCATGGTTAATCTTATGCATTTTCTTATAAGATTGCCAATTGAATTTAATATTTGTTGGCAGCTGTAAAAAGAAATTTACTAATAGAATTGCGCTAGTTTGATTAATTAAGTTTAGGCGATTACAATTTTCTCAGCATGATATAATAATTATTTTGCACAGCAGCAAAAAAAATGTTTTTTTTTACTTTATATAAACATCGCCGCAAGGTGATATTCTCGCTACTAGTATCCGAGTAATATCATAATTATTTATTAAGTAACTTTGTATCATTGCCGCAAAAAAATAAAATGAATATTTCCAAATTCCATTTCAATTCTAGAAATATCACCGCGCTTTTCTGTTTCTTTATGGCAAGAAATTTCCACAACTAAACATTCTGTCAGGTAGTAGTACAACATCACAAATAAATTATAAATAGAATCGCCTCTTTGCACGAAGTATAAAAAAATCTAAACAAAAAAATATCAACCATCGAAATAGCGTTTTAAACATATCTAACAAACATTAAACAAAGAATTGCAATTAATAATATTTTCTTTACGTGTTCGTAGAACCCTCAGCCTTTAAACTCTTACAGCGCTCCTTCTCCTGATTGTTCTCCGGCGGCTCGCAGTCGAAGCTCGCCAGCGCCAGCGAATTCTCGTTCAGTATCGGTCCATTTTGCAGCAGCGCAATGATGCGCGTATCCTTTTCGAACGGGCAGGTCACCTGCTTCCATGCCATGAATTCGGTGACCTGTTTCGCTAACTGCCAGAATTTTTCAAAGTTAATGTGTCCGTTGGGTAATCTAGGAAAAAAAAGCAGGCATTTAGTACGCAATCGCACGTTCACATGCTCATAAAATTTCGTTAAAAAACATTACAAGATTGGTAGAAATGAGACAAGCGTGTAATTGGTTGTTGTCTCAATCCCGAATTATGGTTTGTAAGAGAACTATTAGCTTTTATACTATATCATGTGATGTTATATAGCAAACCGCGGTTTATTTTAAGTAGCATTGTAGTTCCGCCATCAAATGATCAAATAAATATGAAACTTTGAGTATAAAATGAATTAACAAACAATTTAAGTTTGCAATAAAATAGAAATGTGAAATTCGTCTACAGATGAGCAAAAATATTATATAAAAAAATAAATCACATCCCACATAGTGCAGCTAATGCCCTAGTCTTTGTTTCTAATGGGTTTCTCAGAATTTGCTATAAATTAAAGAATAATTTGATATCAAAGTTAGTGAATCGCTCGAATGTGTAAAAATATATCATTTTTTGGAACAAATTTTTTATCCAAATTGCTCTTTTAAGATTCTTAAGCATTACATTTGAATGTATTTTGTTTTTAAATTGCCAGAAACATCATTATAAAGTGAAAAAAGCAAAATTGCTAGAAACCAAGACATGCAATCTCAATTTGGAAATCTAATCAATTCTATCAACTTACTTATTTGAACATCCTTGATTTAGAAAGTAGAGATCCTTAACTAGTAAACTAAAGAATGGAATGACAATTCGTTGACGTTGATCGGTGGCGCCGGCACTACGCCACATTGCAGCCTTCAACGTGCTGCGATAGCTGCTGAAATTGCTGCTCGGATCCATTTGGTGTTCGAGTATCGCAAACTTTCCAGACTGGATCTTCTGCCACTGGAACAATAATAATACGAGGTCGTGAAATTGAATTAGATTCGAATAATATGTAAATCGCTTCCATGAATACGTAAACGCTTTTATTAATGCGCTTAATTTCTCTCTCTAATGAAAATTGCATTTCCTTTGTGTTAAATGGCGTCGCGTACTCGCATACAATATACATAAAATCAACGTTGTGTACATACATACATACATACATGGATAATAATCAAGTTTCATTTAATGCTTGTAGTAAATACATCGAAGATTTACGACCGTCAATTGCAATTTTATACCGTCTAAATTTAAATTAGATTTTTTTCGATTCCCGATATCTTAATATAATATTAAGTTTAGACATTTGGCAATGATAATTTTATTTGCAGTTGGTTGGTTCGTGTAAGCGACTGCCAAATTGAGCAATCAAAGTAAATTTAATTTCATTAATTCATGGAACGAATGTAGTAATTTACATCAAGGGTGTCTAAAAATGCTTAAATAGCTTAACATTTACACTTGATGATAAATGGCCATTGTTAATTCAAATCCAACCATTTATAACCAAGGATGTGTTGTGAAGTGAATGTACTTTTTAGTCAGTGATTTTTAAGGTAGGGGGGAAATGCAAAAAAAAGGTAATTACTTCAGATTTTAAATTTAGATATTGAAAATCACGTATTAAAAGATATTTATTTGTTCGATTAGAAGATAAAAATGCAGATGGGAATCCAACTTTTGATTGATGCACTTAAGTGGCTTTTGCAATACAATGCGAAAAGTATGCGGTTTTTACATTATAGCAGAATTCTTATTAGAAATGCGATTTTTTAAGGTAAAATGTTAAAAAATCCAACTTTTGTAAATATATGTGTTAAATAATAATTATGTAGGATGAAAATCGTAAAAACCATTATCGTTTTTGTTTGATAAACACTGCCAAACATGATTTTACAATGCATGCAAATTACAACATTTATTGTGAATTGCAAATTTAAGCAAACAAAATAACATGGGAAGTATAGGGGAGGAAACATCCTTTGATAAATGGCTAAATTGCTAATTTAAATGAAATCATTAATAACGTGGAATTACTTACAGTTTTCTTCAATCGTGAAATGGGTGACATATTCAATCCGGCTATAATCGCCATTAGACTATTGAAATTGCCAATGTTGAAACATTCGCGTCCCACTTCGATCCAGTATTCGACGACACGTACGCGCTGTTTCTTTTTCGGATACTGCAACAAAACACAAAAAATTCAGCTTTACAATCACACCAGTTTTAATTAATAAATTTATTAAGCTGACCAGATGTACTACTTGCGGCGGTATAGCATCTATTTGAGATGACCTGTACTCTTTAACTATATAGAAATAATGCAAAAGGCGTGCTTATGAGATTTGGAATCAAATTTGGTTCCGCAATAGATTAGTAGGGCCTTCTAATGAAAATCTAACCTAAAAATTATACATATCATAATAAACGTAAAGTTAGAAACAATCCGAAAGGGTCTAACAGAAAATGTGACAATTCAACTGACTTCAGAACGGATCTAAAGACATTTTCACTGCCAAAACTAATTTAAATGAAAAATTAAA
>JARJDW010020082.1:0-33395 GCA_030264715.1 Adinopsis sp. GC000173
TGATATATTTTGGCTATCATACTTACTTGACTAACAATTGTACATTTGTATCAAAAAGTTGATTCTTGAAACTTTAGAGATTTAAAAAAATGCAAAATAACATCGTTTTAGAATTATTATTATTACTAGTGTTACATGTGGTTTATAATTAATAACTTAGCGAACTAATTTAGTTGTTATGTTAACTTAATATTTGAAACAAAAAATTGTGCAAAAATTTTGTTATTTTGAAATACGTGATCTCTATACAATACTTCAAAGTATCCATATTACTGTAAAAGACCAAAAATTGGAGAATGTTGACAATGACCCGAGAATGTCGAAATGCACACAGTCCTTTGTTATAAGTCCGAACTATTTGCTAAATATTCTGATTTCTGACTTGCGCTGGAAAATGTTAACATTCAACATACATTGACGGTGAATGTTGAATAAATGTATTTCCGGCGCTCTGTCGTGATGCAGGATTATTTAGTCAGTAACATATAGGTTTTATGATTTTTGAGTTTTAGTTGGATATATTAAATCAAGTTACTTTATGTTCGGTATTCTCCGACGAATTTCGACATTCTCCAACTTCGCTATTTTCCAGCAATATTTATATTATCATAATTATTAGAAAATCTAATCATGATACAATGAAAATATGATACAATACTACTAGTTTAGAAGATTTTAACTTGGCTGTGCATAACTTTTGTCTAATGAACAATACTTTCCATAATCCAGATGCTTGGACATCCAGGCAGCAACAAATCCACAAATTTCCAACGTATCATTCTCGTCAACCTGGACATCCACAATACGTATAGCTATAACTCAGCTGTTTTAGTAGTAACGAAATAAAATAATAGAAATTCTTGAACTATATTGAAGAGTATAATTCTAATAGAATACATTTGATTGGTTTACAAAATTATTTATTTTATATGATTTGCTGACGCGTTTCATTTTTGCGCTTTACTAAGAGACAACAACACACTTTCAATTTGTATTGAAGAGTGTTTCATGAAATAAAAAAATTAATAACATTAAAAAATAGTTTGTAGCATTAGTGAAAGTATGATACTTAATAAAATTTGGTTTGTCAGGATTTAATGCTAAAAGTCAAAACATCCGAAATACTTTACGGATTGATTCCACGCTACTGAAAAGCAGGTTACTCTTTCATTCCAAGCTGCTTCTTGATGTGAACTGACTCTTCTCTTAAAGAAGTTTTACACCAGAGAAGAAAAAGGAAGATATTTTATTTACTAAAATTCATTCCATTTTATGGCGGAACATTAAATCTAAGAGAAACTTCAGCAGAATCAAAATTTTATTATTACGTGTGGAATATGCAGGAATTTATTGTTATTCATTATGATAACCTTCTACCTATTTTTTTATTACAATAAGCGTTTTCTTTGAGCCAAATAGAAAATAAAATTGTACGTTTTAAATCAAATCTACTCTTGTACAAAAAAATAAAACGAAAAAGAATGAACAAATGACAGAAATCGCAGAGAGGAAATTGCAAGTAGAACAAGTAAATTGAGTGATCCGGATTTTACTGTAAACGCATCAGCATTCCGGTCCAGAATGGACCGCAGACTTTAAAGGGTTGTTCAACCGTTCTACCCTCTACAAGTTACATATTACTGAACATCATGTACGCTCTAAAAAAATCTTTTATTTCCATTATATTCCTTTTATATAACTCTTTTGTAAACAGAGTCAATTTTGAAAAAGAGTAACGAGTACATTTTGATATCCATTATCATTCCTCATCTGTATTGAATATATGATTTATTTGTTTAGTTGGTCTGAACGTATGGGGGATTTCAGAGAAATTAAATTTTCTTTATGTGGATGCGATGGCAATAAAATTTTATTAATATCAAACGTAAGTCGAGCATTTTTGATGTACCAAAGGGTTATGTAGGTCTGTACATAGTGCATATGCAATGTATGAACTTTGGATATTGTAGATGGAAAGTAGTATGGTTTAAGTAGTCCTAACGGGATACTTACTCCATCCAAGTATAGTATACATACATATAGCTTCAGATGACTGTATACATTTCCCTCGATACTAACATTCCATCTAGAGTTCGCTCTAAATTACAATTTCTCTACCTACTTTCGAATACATTAATTTGATTTTAGAATCAACATTAAAACACAATGCATATTCCAAAAATCGTTTTGTACTTTACTAAAGATTTTCGCTTGATTAATTAATTTATATTTTAAGTTGAAACAAAGCATGATTAATTATTTTCTATTTTCTTAATCATTTTATCTAATCATTCATAAATAAATACTGCAAATAATCTTCCAGGAAACTAATAACAGGATACTTGAATTAGTTTATTTAAGTGAGTTTTATAAAATGCAGTTGACAATGAAATATAAAATGTAAAATATAGTAAGGCATACCTACATATAGGAACAAACTAGAATATAATAATGCATTGGAACTAACTCCGAGTTTTGTCCAAGACATGATCAATGGTTTTGGCAATCTAAGCATCTTTGTTAAAGTGTCATTGACATACAAGTAGTGTTTGGTAATTTAATAAATGCAATATAAATGAAATACAAAAAGTTGAAATTTACAAAAAAAAATTAATCGCTAGAAATTTCATTCTAGAAAATATTGTATGTAGGTTTTATATTGCGTAATCAACACATATACTGTGGATGAATCCTGTGACAAAAAGGGTGGATCAAAGTTGCATTAGACTGTATGTCAGTTTGCCTCTCCTGACGATAAAAACAAAATTGTAACATTGAACTACAAAATTTTAATCCACAATTTCGATCGATAGTTGTGTCACTAACCGTACTTCAAACGTTCACCTGCTACTTAGGTAGTTATGAAATAAAGTTACAATACGTTTTCTTCTACCTACGTCTTAATCCAGGAAAACACTTAATTGATGAATTATTGGGTTACTCTTAAGACATTCGATCGTTTTTCATTAATTATTTAGACACTTGTGACTTTTCTTGAAAACAATAAAACCAAAAGGATAAAACCGAAACTACTTGGATAAACATTCCTAACCAAATTGATTAAGTTACAAATTGATGACCGAACAATGCTTATGCAAGAAGAGTTTTTTTAATTTCGCTAATTAATATAGTGTTGAGATTACTCGTTGAATTTTGAATCTCTTCAAATTATGTAAAACGAGTTTCTTTAATTATATAATGGGAGATAGGGAATAGCGCAGACTGGCGTATTGAGCAATATGGAAAAGTTAAAAGGGGTTTTTCGCATGTTGTTGTTTAAAAAATTAATCAACAATGCGTAAATTCTTTGTCGTGTAACAATCACCAGTTCGATATTTAATGAAATTGCTTTTTCATTGTTTGAACAAAATCAAACTTGAACACTATATCAATTAGTGAATAAAACATTTCATGTATAGCTTCATCGTGCAAATACTTGAATATAAAAAATGGATAGATAATATTCTAAAATTTTATTAAAATTTCGGACACAACATTCACATAATACGTTCATGGTGTTACAATTAATTTAGTTAATCTCATAACTTAATAAATTGAGACTTAACTTATCTAGATAAATATTGTAATTAGGGAATAAAACATTTCATGTACACCTCTATAGGAGAAATACTTAAATATCTAAACAAATAATGGATAGATAATGTTTTTAAATATAATATTTTATTAAAATTGAATTCCTGTCGCAATATTTACATAATACATTCAAGGTGTTAGTATTAATTTATTAATCTCATAATGTAATAAATCGAGATTGAACTTATCTGGATAAAAATGCATCTAAAAACATATTGACAGGAAAATGTTTTTAAATGTTTTATTAAAATTGAATTCCGGTCGCAATATTCACATAATACATCCCAAGGTGTTAGAATTAACTGAATTAATCTCATAATTTAATAAATCGAGACTTAACTTATCTGGATAAATATTGTAATTGATGTTGTGTTATGTAACAACGTAACAACAGCTAAAGCATAAACATAATTAAAATGTTTAAATTTAAGCGAAATTATAAATTCAATTAATTACTTTTATCTGATATTGCATTACATTAACTTTTACTCCACACGCAATTTAAATGCACTCTAATTACGTGTATTAAATAAATAAAAATGTCTCAATTGAAGTTAAACATTGTAGTAGTTTAATAGCTCGGTTTTTGCTCATTAATTCAGCGATACTCCTTAAATATTGACAAAACACAATGTAACAATGGAATTGGAACACTATATATAATACAACTATCACAATTATTTATGATTTGTTAATAATATTGCGCTATTTATTAACTTCCTGTGTAAAGATAAGGTGAAAAGCGAATACAATGTTGATTTTGTTCAAATATTAATGTATCGCTGCATTAATTCGTCATCAACATTGTAATGCGCCAATTTTAAGCTTTATGCAAACTAAAATCTGGTATTAACAGCATTGAACGACGGTATATAATTACAGCTACCTGACATATTCTTGGCGTTGGCTGAATGAAAATGTTATAAAAATTGTATATAAAATATCAGTCAGCTTTTATTGCAATAAAATATGTACTGCAAAATATAGTAATAAAAGTTTGTAGTGCGCTATTATCTAATCCAGTGCCTTCCAACAATGGGTACATTTTTAAAGTCAATTTTTCGTGGGATACTTTTCCGAAATTGTTTCCTGCATTTTATCATTTATATTGTGTATCTAGCGCGTTGATGATCAAAATGACTAATTTTAATTTAAAGCATGTATGATTTTAACCCGTTCGATGCAGAATCACAATTTATTATCAGGAAGGTAACATGTTTTCTAGATCCGTTTTTTCATAAACATTTATAAGTGCATTTTAAGAGAGCATCGGTCTCAGAGTCTGCGATCGTGTATCGGAGGTTAAATAATTTGATACAGATTTATTGTTTTTAAAAGGATGTATTTATACTTATATTCATCAATTAAGAAACTAAAAATTTTATTGTTTTTTGCAAACTACATCCTAGCTTTATCTTTTTGGGGGGTAACCACAAAGTATTTATCAAACATGAATCGAATTGCATTTACAACTGGACCAACCAATAAGCGTCGGTTTTAGATTACTAAAATCATTCAAATTAATTTGATTTAATTAATTAATGCAGCTTTATAGTTTTTAAAACAATGTATGTTTAGTTTTATTCATTAACAAAAAAAAACTAAAAATTTTATTGTCCTTTTTGCAAACTACAACCCAGCTTTATCTTATTGAAGAATAACTAAAGAATTTATCAAATATGAATCGCATTGTATTGACAGCTGGATCAACCAATAAGCGTCGGTCTTGGATTACTAAAATCATACAAATTAAATTTTTTATATGAGCGTGTATGTTGCTATGTACAAATTACAATTAAAAGAATGTATTTTTAGTTATATTCATCAACTAAAAAACTAAAAATTTTATTTTGTTTCTTGCAAACTACATCCTATAGCTTTATCTTGTAACCGCAAAGTATTTCACAAATATGAATCGGATTGCATTGACAGCTGGATCAACCAATAAGCGTTGGTTTTAGCTTACTAAAAATCATTTAAATTATTTTTTTATATATGCGCGCGTATGTTGCCATGTACAAATTATAATTAAAATTGTTGTTTGAAATAAATTTTTTGCGCGTTGTATGTTGTATTTTTTGTATGCTCCAGTCACGATTATTATTACATATAGTAAAATCTGACACGTTTTCGATTCATACATTCACCCACTCGAGTTTCGGTTCAGTGAAAATTGACACCTTTTGCATTTCCCAATTAAAATTCAGTGTTGGACTCGACATCACAATCAAAATAAATTACCTTCCATCAAACATTTTCGCGTCCTTTAATTAAATTCGCACGTTCTTTAATGCAGTTAAAATTATTAAACATGCATCATGTGTGTTTATTTATTTAACATAGCAAAATAATGCAAAATAAATTATTCCAGGCGTGTTGCGCTACACTTAATTCACGCACGCTATTGTCTTTTGTGCTTATTCTAAAAAACTGCCGGGTGTATTGTGTATATATTTATAGTTGTTGCTGGAATATTAAATAGGATATGCTACAGTGCAATATTTTTTTTAAACAACTAAATCATTTCTCTGTTGCAGGCAAACAGCTAAGATGAAAATGAGCAAAGTAGGTAACCAAACAAATTCCCAAGACCCCCAAGCGGTTAACTCTCGGGTTTTTGTTGGCAATCTCAATACATTCCAATGTTCTAAAACGGATGTTGAGAGGATGTTTCAAAGATATGGACGATTAGCTGGTGAGTATTTTCAAAGTAAATGTTTATCTATGGGATACTAATATCAGTATTTTCGAATCGATTCGTATGAATGGATAGATTTTTTTTGTTTTGAACGAACGAGTGTGCGTATAAAATGATTAAGTTTGCGTACACTCGTAGCGAATGTTTAATAACATATTTATAAACGCGAATGAACGGCTGCTTTTACGAACAAAAGTGAGTATGAAAGCTGAAATGTGTGCGCTTTTATCGATTGGCGGCGGTATAGTACGCGAAAAGATGTTTGTAAATGCAACATGAACTGGAAATAGAATACAAGGTGCGATAATAAGTATCTGCTATTGGTATTTGTAAATGTCATAAAACGTAATTTGAATTGAAAAGCCGTCGAATGGATGATAAATAAATAAGATATTTTTATTAACGTGCTAACGCAATTTAATACCACGCAGCGGAACAAAAAGCCAAAATTAATCTTGTTTTCTTTTTGAGAAATGCTTGATCAATCGCTTAGCCGTTTTTTGTGTATGGGTGTAAACGTGTAAAAGACACGCAAAAGAATATCCACAAAAGTAATAAAGTGGAAATGAAATAGAAATGAACCGAGAACAAAACATATAACCACTTTACTATAAAATCCTATTCGAATCTTATATATATACTGCAATGAAGTTAGCGATGAGAAATGGATAGAAGCCTCTAGTCAATTTATTGGCCACCCATCCAGAATCTAATCAGGAGAATTGGGTTAGTCACATGAAATTACTGAGCCCTTGCGAGCACTGAACAACGACGATAAGACACTTCATTGCCTCCTAACTAAAATCATTTTACTCTGATACATTGCAAAAACGAGTTTTATTAACACACTTATTGAATTTTAAGTTGATTTTTACTTCTTTACCAATATTTACCAACCATTACTCTTTACAAATTTAAATTAAATTGTGAAAATAATAGTAGAACGTAAAATGCCAATTTACCTACAATATATAAAACAGAGAGTAATTACATTGGGTCGCCTAACTAAATAAAAAATAATAAGTTGAATAAATATTAGTTAACAATAAAAATTTTAAATGTTTTCAATATTCAACATTATCTAGCAATCGGGGACATTTCTATTGCATCTCCTTTAGTGTTTGAGCTATGCCCAATTTCAAACCCTACCGATAAATTATAACACTTAGCAAATAGTTCTGTTTCTTACATAAATGTATATTTATGCGAATTTTGAATGAGAAAGCTAAAATTGCTGCCATAAATATTTTAATAAGCTTTAATCACATTTCTCTCTCCCATCAAAGACGTTTTAATTAATCAATGAATAACTGACTCTATAACTGGAAAATGAATTGATCCTTTTTGTTCTTTTTTTAAAAAGAGAATGTTGAATAAGTGCGCGCGTTCATGAAATTGGCTGAAATGTACGTAGATGGTCTTATTATTATTAATTAGTTCGGTATTTAATAAAAAATGTATTTGACTTCAGAGAGAATTTAACCTTCCACCACTTTCAAACTGAATAACGTATATTTTATTATAAAGATATTGTAAAGCTGTAGATAATGCCAATAAGATTATAACATATTCATATCATATCATTTAACCAAATGATATTATATATTATGCATAATTCATATTTATACACAATACAGTAGATATTTCCCATATAATATAATGTAAAAGCTGATAATTTGCTCGAAGCGTTTCTAATTCAGTTGTAAAAGCTATTCTTACTTATAAAGTATTATTAATTAAAAACATTTTGTATAGTTGAAGTGAACTATATACATTCTAAGCCATTTTTAGTATAAACTGCCATCGTATTTAAAAAATATAATTCTAGTTAATTTGACGAACGCGGAAAATATGCATTTTTAGCTTTAATAGTTACCTATAATTGAATAGAAACACTTGGTTGATTCACAATAAGTTATTTAGTCAGCAGTTTAGTTAATATTTTTCGATCTACATTAGATATTAGTGATTAAATAGTCTTTTAGTATCGATAGCTACTGCTATATTGAGATGACATCTCAGAATAAACACTGCAACATATTATTTCCATCATTGTGCCCAATAATTTTCTGGTTAAACATTTTGTGCTTATTAGTAGATATTTAATTCTTATTACAATTTTAAATCGAATATGCAATGATGTACCTCGTTTTATGGATCCATCCCTCTACAATACATTTATGACGCTGGTTCATTTGTAATATTTTCGGCTTATTTTAACAAATAATCTTTTAGATAAACTCTATTTTTGCTACCTTAAAATAAGTTACTTGAAAAATAATCTATAAGTTTATTTCTATTTTAATTAAATTACTTTATATTATTGAACAAATTCTAATTGAATAAATCGCTTTAATCCGTTTGTACATCTACAATTGAAAAAATCGAAATTATTATATTGACATTAGGATAAAATTAATCAAAAAGTATCAGTTGATCAAACAAGTACAAAAATCTCGATAAATGTTTATTAGAGCGTCGCGTCGCGCGTCTTGAACGAATTGAAAATTCTCATTCCCAATAAGTTGTCAAATGGTAAATGGTTTGTTAAATATATTCAAATTTAAATATGCAATTATATTCCACTCTTGCCGTCGCATTCGCGCAAGATTTACTAAAAAGAGCGCAAATAAGTTTTTTCTAAGGAAAAGTAGAATCACATGCGCGCCGCAGCCACTTTTTAAGGTATGTAAATTATAATATGTAAATTTGGAAATTCATGTATTTAGTTTGGGGGATGGAATTTATTTTCGGAAATCATTGAAACGTTTATTTAATGTAAAGTGGTAAATCTTTTTCAGCTTTGATTATTGTTGAACGTATTGTACATGAGTGTATGTGTACATATCGATTTTTTTACATTCTAAAGTATACGCTATATAAGTCCATCCATAAATACTTCACTAAGACATTTATTGATATTAATTGTTCCTGGAACGGATAAATTGTCGAACGTAAAAAAATACATTAAAGTATTCCTTGCTTGTCTAAAAGCAGCAGGCGAGAACAAACACATTCGGCTGAAAAGTTTGCGGAAGACGCATCCCAACCTAAACCAAACAAAAAACTGGCATATTTTTAATGAGCAATTACCGCAAAACTTGTTGCTGCCTTGTTCACAATACTATATAATGTTGTGTTAGGGGGGCTGCTGCTGCTGCTGTTGCCGTTCGCAGGAAAATATTGTCGTATTTTCATCGCGCGCGAATATTAATGTTTAATTTATTTAATGAATTAAAGAGCAATGTAATTTTCTAATTCATTCTACCAGAATGACTAATCTAATTTTGGGCGTAAGCTGATAACTGCCTCTCCTTATTTCCATCAGTTTTAAGCTGATAAGAATGAGGCAGTGGCAGAAGCAAATGGTTGCAAGGAAAAAATGTATGTATTTTATATAAGAAAGAAGTAACAAAGAAGGAAAGTGAGACATCTCTCGCGCGAGCTTTATATTTGAACGACTCCCAAAAATATATATATACTTCCAACATTTGCATGGTTCCAGATTTATGATGCGTAAAATATTCAATTGCCTATGTATTAATACTTTACTGAGTTGTCAGGAAGAAATATGACACGAGAAATATATCGAATTGTATAAGTGAAATATATTGCCTTTATTGGATATCGAAAATATGACTCATAATATACTCACATGAAATTTATTGTGTTTTATATAAATATAAAATAACTCCACGTAGCATAAGTTATTTTAATGGCATTGAAACACGATATGAAACTTCCTACCAGTCAGTACTTCCAAAAAAACTAAAATATTTTCTTGGTTGAAATCGAAACCATAAAATATCACTCAAGCAAATAATTTTTATATGGGTAGAGCTCCATGTGTGCGCCCGGAAGGGCGCAAAACTCATAACACTTCATTTACTTATACAATGTTAATAAATTATTGTTTTTTATTTAATGAAAATATAGAAAATATTATTTGTTTATCATCCTAATCATCGTAATTAACTAATTGCGGATCAAAATTATTACATTGGCAAAGGCGTCATATTTCTTTTGATGTATCCAGAAACGCTGGGTGTTGAGTTAATGATATTCAATATCGGTCAAACTCAACAAACATTAAAAATAAATTCGAATTATTTATATTAAGCAACTTCTTTTGATTTCGGAGAAAAACTGTGCTATTCGATCGGCGTTTCTCAAACAATTAGTGGTCGCATTTAATGTTTGTATTCAGCTTTCAGATGGTTGAAGCAACAATATAATATAACAAAAGTTTGAATAAATTTTACTAAAAAATTATTTATAGATTATTATATTGCTTAGGTAATCTATAAGTAGATGAAGTTTACAATGACATGTTGAAGTTATCAATTATATCTTCATATACTATGAAATAAGGCTCAGAAAACTGAACTATTTTGAACTAGAAAGCTCATTTTTGAAAAAACACAATATAATATCAATTTAAATTGAACGTTTTTGATTTTATAATAATAAAAACTAGGATACTAATATACTTTGATATTATTATAATCTTTTATCTTAATTTTCCAATTCAATAAATATAGTTACAGTGTTCCAATGAGTATGATTTTATTACATGGCTTAGTTTTTGTGCTAAGTAATAATTTTCGTTACAGTATATAAAGATTAGTTGCTGGGTTTTCTCAAAAATGAGCTCCCAAGTTAAAAATAGTTCAGTTTTCTGAGCCTTATTTCATAGTCTCTGGAGATGTAATTGCTTAACACAGTATGTCATTGCTTTGTACTCTTCTAGTTATAGACTACTTAAATAATAATTATTGAACTACTTTTTATAGATACCCTGTCCTTAATAATTATTATTTTATAATTATATTACTTTTGAAAGAATTTTTAATTAAATCATTAAAACAACAATTCTTAGAGAAGCAAATTAATGAATATTACTCATTTTACATTTAAATTAAATGTGAACATATCAACCACTGCAATTCTTCAAAACAATGTTTGTTATAGAATGCTTTTGGTATGTCTAATTGACTTTTGGCACAACTTCCAAAATGATTAATCAGACAAGATAAAATAGTAAACATCTAAAGAAAGTTTGTTAGACACACAAAACAATTACAATAAAAGTTGAATTCTTATGTTTTACTAAAAATAAACGTTAGTACACATTGTTATCTACTGTTTGATTATTGATATATTTTGAGAATCACTGGTTAAAGCAATCAATTATCTTCATATTAAGGTTACATTTTTCTGTAACCGCGCCTATATTAAATTTGATACCGAACATTTTACAATGTTCTTGAACATTTAAAGTGACATAAAATGTAATAATACTTGTAGTCATAATGAAACTAAAACTTTAACTGCATTGAATAAAATAATAAAAAATATTTTATTCCTGCTAGCTAGACAAGTGCACATTGTGCTATTCATATAATTTAAAATTTAGAGCTTTTTACTCATGTAAATTAAAATGTTATATTTAATAATTTATGGTGATTAACAAGTGTAATAAAACATATCGTAATAGAGTTATTAAGTAAAACTAAAGGTGAATTCACTCGAGTAATGTCGCTTACGCATAGACCGCGCTTGTAGCTCGAGGGAAATAGGGTAAATTAGAATAGTGAGAATGCTTTTTAATACTTGATGCAGATGTCTCATGAATAATGTTTTAACTTATGACATTGTTCCCCCATATCCTACATAGTCTACTAAATATAATATAAGCTAATTTAAAGGCCATGCAAATAAGTGTGGAATTGGGTGTGTGGAAAACGCGAAAAAAATGGGTTGCGAATGTTGAAATAATAAAACACCATCATAAAAAATTTATATGAAAATGATATTAAAATTAAACCATTTAAATTTTCATACACTAAAAAATATTTTTGCAATTCGTTATTATTATACAAAATAAATATACGGTTGTAACAAAATACAAGAACCATTTATATTATGATTAACAAAACTAATATTTTATTATATTGTAGTATAATTATGGTTAGAATGCTTTTTTAAATAATAGGCATATTACTATTTTATCATTCATTCTTTGCGCCGCAAAATGGCCACTTTTTGATTCTTTTTATTTTTTTACTTATTATTTACAAATTCGGCTTACTAATAATTACTATCTATGGAGCGAGATCTTATATTCCTAAAAAATTGCTTTCAATTAAAAATGTGAATCATAAAAGAGTTTTCCATTTTACGCATCGCATGCATCATATATGTCAAATATCGTTCCATTGCAACGATGGGTCTATTTGAAAGTACATCAATACTATCGAATAGCCCTCCGTTTTACCCCAATCATCAATTCTAGGTATATGACGTTTGATGCGAATTGCTAAAGATATCATAAACAATGCATGCAACTACAAAATGCTAGTGTTTATACTGCATTCTTAAACTATTCTTGTGATAATAGTAAATTTAAACCAGTTTATAGTCCATATCACTTAAGTTTTGTTGAAATCGCAACTTGCAAATCAGATGAAAAGAAAATCGTTTCCGTCAACTAATCGCACATCAAACCCATTCTTTTCGAAAACACAATGTATCACTAAACGATGTTTAATAACTTGTTTGCTTCTGTGTTATAGTTTGAAATTTAAATCTATTCAAAATTTGCTTTAATTTTAGAAACTTATAGTTGCAGTTTAAGTGTTAACTAAGATTACAATTGACTTGGATATATTTGATGCGAGTTGTCGAATAAATCATGTTAAGATTTTCCTATAATAATAATAAATTTAAAACAGTTCTTAGTCCATATCGCTCATTTTTTGTTAAAATCGGAACTGACAAATTACATGCATAAAAAATCGTTCCGTCAATTAATGACACATCAAACATCTTCTATTTCAAAATGCGATGCAATGCAATAGAAAACAATGTATCACTAAAAGGGTTTGTAATAACTTATTTGCTTCTGTTGATACTTTGAAATTTATTTCTATGCAAAAATTGCTTTAATTTTTAAAACTTATAGTTGCGCTTTAAGTGTTAACTAAAATTACAATCGTCTATATTGTCAAAATAATGATGTTAAGATTATCTTATAATAACAGTAAATTTAAATCAGTTCTTAGTCCATGTCGCTCATTTTTTGTTGAAAATAGAAAACAATGTATCACTAAACAGTTTTTAATAACTTGTTTGCTTTTGTGGACACTTTGGAATTTATTTCTGTGCAAAAGTTGCGTTAATTTTAGAAATTCATATTTGCGATTTAAGTGTTAACTAAGATTATAATCGACTTAGATATATTTGTCAGATGAGAAATAGTTCGCTTAACATCTCAATTTTGTAAGACTCGCTATATTTGATAATCCCATTTGAACATTACATAATCTCGCAGCAACAATACACTTAGATTTGGATTAAGTTTCAACCTGTAACAATTGATTGCGCTGATAGTAATTACACCTATACCGTTTTTCCACTAAATATTCGATGATTAATTAAGACATCGACCTAATAGTATAAAAGCGGTTTAATAATGTAAAATGGGATTTATTTTATCCGAACACCGAAAACTGCAATCAAATTTACAAGATAAAAAATTAATCAACGCGCAAATTTTTTCGGTGATAAATTTCGTAGATCGTATTAAAAAAATAATAATAATCACAAATTCCCCATTCTCATCATTCACAAACATGCATCGGGGGAGTTTAATACGGTGGAAGAATTAATCTTACGCTCTTTACAATTCCTGATTTATCGATGGTTTTTTCTCTGTATGTGTCAGTGGGTATAGGTAGCGGAGAGGGTTTATGTACGTGTAAAGCACACACTAAAGAATATCCAAAATGTAATAAAGTGGAAACAAAATGAGATCAGGAACTTATAAGCGGCTGTTTCGATTTTTTTAAGATGCATTATAGGTAGAGTGTAGTTTAAATAAATAATGGGATAACAACATGCGTTCGAGGAAAATTACTAAATACGTAAATTTAATACATCATCGCGTTGTTGCGAAATTTTTAATGTCGCTTCGAATTAACTTCACAGTTTAGATTGGCTTAAAATTTTAGGCTTTGAAGCAGCAGATATAAATGTGCTTAAGATTTATGTTTTGTGTCTCCCTAATGTGTGCGATAATTAAATTATTGAAGGATATACGCGCTAATTATAAATAAAATTGTAGGTAGGTAGTTCTAACGTGTGACAAAAATAACTTTTTGCAATCATAAATTTTCCTCGCGTTTACATTTTATATTTTAAGACCAATTTAGTTATTACGAAACTGCAATGCAAAATCAAATTGACTCTAACAAAATACCTAAATTTTATTTTATGTTCATATTTAATACATAATTTAAATATTTTATTAGGTGATTATATTTTTGTACGCAATAAGAATGTTGTGATAAACAATCTTCAAATTTTAAACTTTTGATAGTAATCTACATATTTTTAATATCTATCGTGTTGGCAACTAAGTAACTGTCGATTTGTTCAATGAAATAAGAGAGTTTTTGTTTTAAATGGAAAAAACTTTAATCTATACAGAATTTTCCATTTTGTGCGATGACCTTTCGTTATCTTTCTGATGATGGATTTGATTTCATTCTCATTAAGCTCAACCGGTCGACCTTAACGTTGGTCACCTTTAAGACAAAAATTTCCCAAACGGAATATTTCAAACCAATTTCGGCATTGCCTTTCTTAAAGGGCTTCATCACCATACACGTTACGTAACTGTTTGATGGCTTGCACTGCGTTCTTTCCTTTACAGAAATCATAAACCAAAATATGGCGAAAATATCATTTTTGCACTACATATTAATGTTGGTTTAAAAAAAACACATTGAGAAAATATTTTTGCAATGAACTTATAAAGATGGGTTAGGATATTTTTAGGTAGATATCTACTGTTCAATTTGAATTGAAATGAATTTTAATTCAATAACTATTACACTTGATTAGTTTACAAAATTGAAGTTTAGAATATAGTTTATATATTTAGACATTTCAGTCATCATCAGAACTACACTAAATAAAGTTATTGAATTGTTATTCTACACATTATAAACTTCATTCAAATGAATTTATTTAAAAAAATAAATTACTGAAAATTGATGTTATAAAATCTGGTTCTTAATAATATTATATAAGTTTAGAAAATTCTGAAAATGAGCAAATAAAAATTCTTAACTTTCAAATATTGCCAAAAGTTTCTTGTGAAATATACAGTTGTAACTTTGTTTGGCAAAATTATTTTTTTGAATTAAACACAATTTTAATAATGACAATTTTCTCTCTCCGTCAGTTATTACTTATTAAAACTAACTGTAATAAATAAACTTATCGAGCATGTGATAAAACTTGAAACGCACATAGAATATCCATTGTCATAAAGTAAATTTTTCAAATAATATCACACAATGTATAGATTTTAGCTCCATAGTGTCTATAATAATAATTAATATGATATTGTATTATTTATAGGAATATCAATGCACAAAGGATACGCTTTTGTACAATTCACAAATCCATTCGACGCCCGCAGCGCTTGTTTAGGCGAAGATGGCAGAACAGTTCTAAGCCAAATTTTAGGTAAGTCTTTTATTCATTATATCCATCCATACAGCAATGCAATGCAACAACTAGTAATAAATTAGCTTTTCGATTACTAAACTAATTGCCGTCTATTATACAACAACAAAAAAAGCGAAAACTTTTTAACTGGAAAAGTTTTATGATATTTTAAAACAACAAACATAGTAAACTTTTTTATTTAATTAGCTCATTTTTAATGTAAATAAAATTTTCAATTTAAACAACAAGAATAATTTTTAATTGTACAATTTACGTTAACGTAACTACTCTCAGATAATTACTTTGCACATTTAGTTTTTTTTTCATATGCAGATCAATTAATAATTCCGCTCGCTTGTTTGCCGGCAAATTATTAAAATTCAAAGAATAGATTCTAATATATGTTGACATTATGATTCCGAGCACGTAGATATTTTTCATTTTGTCTTATTTCAAAATGTTTTTAATTGCAACTGCAAAAACGTAGTAAAACTGTCAGTGTGAGTGGGTCAGACGACAGAAACATTCATTTAAATTTAAAAATGTTACAACTAGTATTTCTCTTTTAATGGTATGCAATTTTAATGGTTTTAATTCTAATTTCTTTTGCCTTTTTTTCGGACGCCAAATCGCTTGAC
This sequence comes from Adinopsis sp. GC000173, assembly GCA_030264715.1. Classification (NCBI taxonomy): domain Eukaryota; kingdom Metazoa; phylum Arthropoda; class Insecta; order Coleoptera; family Staphylinidae; genus Adinopsis; species Adinopsis sp. GC000173. The sequence goes on from JARJDW010020082.1 coordinate 16,450, forward strand.
AAGAACCAACGAAAAACACATAAAACAAACATTTTCTAGCAATGTTATCATCGCGCATTTGGTTATACGACTTAATCATAATACCACCTATTTGATAATATTATCGTCGGCATTATGAAGATGGCATTTATATACCTTTAAATTATATTCATTATTAATTTCATGATAGGAATAGCAAATGGCCTGGCAATAAATTCAAATTGTTGGTTGAAGTTGACGTTTGAAATTAATTAAAAAAGTGGATGAGAAAGCGTGAAAAAGTTTTTAAGTTGCTAAATGTGTTTCTGGCTACTAAAAAGTAATTTTGTTAATTTCAAAATCACCAACGGTTTTTAATTCGTTTTTATTTGATCGCCTTTAAAAATTATGTGATTTAATTGATTTTTATTGAAATACTTTCTACTACTGACTGAAATGTTGCCGGCTTGTGAGCGCTATGAATGAAATGCAGAAGCGCAAGGGAGAATAAACAGTTTTATTTCGGGAGAGAGAAAAAAAACGTGGAAACGTTGAAAAGGAAGAACACATATTTGCGGATTTTTTCATCCGAGCGGCTTAATAAATCATTTAAAGACAATCTGCGCGTGTCATATAATATGCATTGTAATAACTTTTTCACGGAATGTTTATTCTCACAACATCCATGTCTCTTAATCCGACGGGAACTTTCCCAAAAGCTACAAGTAGTTTGGATCTGATACTTTAACACAACATGAAAACATTTCAACCGAAAAATATCAGCGAATCATTTTATAATATTATAATAGCTACTACCTACATTTATTTTTGTTAATTTAATTAACGTTTTATGTAATCAAATAGTGCAGAGTGTTTACGCATTAAATTACCAATTTTGTTAGTTTATTTTTCACATAAAAAATGTGTAAATCGAATAGATACATTTACACGCACTATTTTTAACATAAGCGAGTTTAAAAATATTATTCTCGAAAATAAATGTTTATCATTATTAGAATTCCTTCATGATTGAAAAACAAATCAATTTATAAAATTACTTTGAATTTATAGTTGAAAGGTTTTTCCACATTTTTTTTCTCCTAATAATATATTCCGCATAAAATTTAAATTAATACATATTTAAACGACAGCATTAATATTGATCAGACAGACGCAGTGTGCATGATTTTAACTATTTTCTGGTAGAGTGATACCATCAGATACATTATTTCTCTGTTCAGGTAAAATTATAATTGCATTTCAGTTTGTTCTATACATTATTTATTGAATAGATTGTTGTTTAATGCACTTGATGTAGTTGTGATTTCATTATCAATAATTGAATACCAATTTTACGTTCATATTAGATGTCTTATCTATCCGCACATTAATGATCAATCCACAATCAAAAATTAATATACATATATCATAAATTATCATATATGAGGTAATAATAAATATTAAATTCGTTTAAACTGTAAGTATGTAGGTATGTAAAATTAATTTCTCTAAATATGCCAGTTAGAATACATTTTGCACTAGCGATAAGATTATAAAGATATGTTATTAGTAAACCGAACATACAGGGAATTGACTTAATTACGTCGTAACATACCCATCTACAAATCGTAAGCAAAGAGACTAAATCCAGTTTAAAACTATTTCAACAATTATTATTACGTCAATAATTTCAATCAATTTTACAAAATTGTAAAGTATGTTGGTACTATAACAAACTAACAATAAATAAACTTTTTATTTGTTTAAATGTATTATTTTATTTAATTTTGTTGAAATAATCAATAGTAATAAGCATAATCTACCCAATTACTACTTACATTAGGATATAATGTAAGTTTTTACAATTTTTACCATTGATGCTTATCGAGGTTGTTTTCAATTAGTCGCATCTATTCACTATTGTGCACAATACCAGCCTATTGATTTATTATTCTGTGTTTAGCGTTTGTTAATTTTTTTCAAATCGAGTGAATTTCAAAACCTACGTAGGCACAAAAGAATTTTGTGTTGTAATATAGCAATATTCTATGAAATAAAAATCAGGAAACTCAAGAAATGCTCATTAAACATTATGGTAATTCTACAATTTTGATTTAAATGACTTTAAGTATAAATATTTGAATTCGTAAAATTATTTTAACAAAAAATTACTGAACTTGGCCAATTCAAACGAATCCCAAATACGCAATAATGAACTATTATGGCTGAGAATTGTTATAACTTCCAATAAATGCAAAAACAGCGATAAATTTTAATCTCTCTCTGACTACGTAACTATTTCTTACATTATGAAAAGAACCTTTAGTAGTAGATTTTAATAATTTCAATTACGGATGATAATAGTTATTATTACAATATACATCCTGCATCTACTACTCAAATTATTGTTGTTATTTTTATTTTATAATAACTACATGCTAAAATAAATTTTCTACACTGTGTAATTCTTATAAAAGTTTCATAATTGAAACAAGAACACACAACGTTATCAGATTTTTTCCAACCTAAACTCTTAGATTGATCGCGGAAAAGTAAATATAACGCGCGCTTATATATAAAAACCACGTTGGAAATCTGAGAAAATCATTAACGTAAAACCATCAAGCAGCGGCGCAAAGTTTTATTGCATTGGGTATTAAAACTCTCATACATAATACAAATATAATGCATATTTGAAACAATTAATTTAGAAAAAATGTTTACTTGACCTTTCTGAAAGTTAATTGGACCAAGTAAATATTAAGCCTTTCGAAAATTTCAATTTAAATTAAACTAAAGTGGAGTAGCACATTAGTTAATTGTGCCAACCCTACAATGGAAGCAGCTTTACATTCAGCCAACTTCATAATTGAATATCAATAAATGTATTTTCTTAATTGTTAACGCACATATTTGTACTATTAATGATTTTTTGAATCACCGAAAGAATTGTCATTGCAAGTGAATCAAACAAAGAAACGTTCAAAAATTATTTCAAGTTTCTTTTATTGGCAAGTGCACATATATTTATTACGGTTTGTGAACTCTAAATTTTCTTATCGAAATATTATTTACAAGAAGCAAATTTTAACTTATTTATTTAGTTTAGGGGAAAGTTGGGTAATGGCGACCGCCGGGTAATGCCGCAACCTGGTCTATCGTAAAAATTATTAAGTGTAGAGATTAGAAAAACGCATCAGTACCTTGCAAACATTGTGTAAGCTAACATACTGCAAAATGACGATAGTTCCTAAACAAATAAGCTAGCAGCCCTTACATATAATATTTCGTGTTTTCTGTTGTAACTGAAATACGCATCAAAATTAAAGCCAAATTATTTTTATATATAATAATTATTTCTGAATCTCATATATTATCACCTTGAATACAGTATGTCCCCGGATCGACTTCACTATAGGTGTAATTGGTCTAACATTTCGGAGTCTAGTTTTGAGATTTTGGGAACCACCCCTGCTTGAGCTGAAATGAATTTGAAGCATATTTTTACTTTTTTAAAATTTAAGGAGGAGCTGATAATGGGGGGAAAGTGATTTTATATTTAGTTGAAGTGCCATTTTAACCAATAACATTTACACTAGATTGCTTATCATATCTTCTTTAAATAAAATTTGTCCAACGGAGTAATGACGTTCCTAGCTTAATTGATATCAAACAATTTGGACAAGGCAACGAATGATGGTTTAGATGTGAATTATGTTCGGGATGGTTCATACGGAATGCAATTTACAGGACATCCCTGATAATTACAAATGTAATTTTTGTATATTTAGCGAGTAATTTACAATATAAAGCTTTTTTAGCTCTTTTATTTGATAGAGGCCAATTAACCTATTAGTTTCGCCATTACCCCTTCATGATTTTTGCGCTTTTTTGGTTTTTTAATACTAAATTACATTAATTTGGAAATTTATATTCATTTAGATAACATATTAGTTACTCTTGTATGTACATTAGTCGCAATTTATTCGTTAGTTATTATTTACGAACAATATCCAATTATTCTTAGGGGCGCGTGATTCCTCCATTCTCCCCTTAATACAAATATTACAACCAAACAAAGAAACGTTCAAAAATTATTTCAAGTTTCTTTTATTGTCAAGTGCAAGTATTTATTACCGTTCGTGAACTTTAAATTTCCTTATTAAAATATTTTTTACGAGAAGCAAATTTTAATTTATTTATCTACTTTTTCAAAAGAGACGATTATTATGTGACACATTTTAAGTTTAGTAGTTGACGTGCTCAAATACATAGTATTGCGTCGTTTAAAATGCATATTTATTGCTATCGTTGCTTATATCATTTTGCAGGAAAGTTATAAAAAGCGAATATATCATTATCATATAACTTATTCTATATATTTTTTGGAGGGAAATCAAAAAGATGCTACGATATAAAAAAATAGACAGTTACAAATTTCCGAGTGGTAAATAGAGCTCTATTTATCATGCAAATAACAGAGTCATAACTTGGAGCGCGTGTTAAAAAGTCCCCATTCCATTCATTTACATTTTTCACAAATAATTCATACATCTTTTTTTTGTGAAGGAGAGCGCATACACACGGCAAGGCGATATCCGCACTTGGTACCGTTTCTAACTGTCACCTCTTATTATTTGTTTTACACTGCCCGTAAACATGACGATCACGATGCGAAATCATACACTGTCACTATCCTCAACCATTGTGTGTGCTTTAAGTAGATATATAGACCATAAAGTTGCATTATACAGCCTGTGTTTTGTTTACAACCAGCATCCACGGGTTTGTTTGCTTATTAATACTTGCTCATGCCTCTAAGCAAAGTGTACTTTAAACTTGGAGCCTTTTTGATTAAGTCTATCGTCGAATATTTCTCATTTTTTGTTTACGAGAAAAATTGACTTAACACTTTCAAACTTTCAAATTGTTTATGGATTTTATTATTTCCGTACCAAGATCAGCGGCTCTCAAACATTGCGGAAACAATTGTTTCATCAAATTAAATTTTACTTATTTATTTTTATATATAACATGTACCTAATTATTTTTAAAAGTAGCACATTGCGCTTTAAGAAAATCCTATACAGTAGTCCTTTGAGATACGAGTTTAATAGGTTTCTTACGCGGATCCGTAACTCAATCAGCTCGTATATCACACGAGATACATTATTAAGTAATAAGTAATGCAAGGATTTTATCGCGCGACGCGGAAACTTCTCGGAATTCAACTCGGTTCTCAAACAGCATCTCGTATATAGAGGTACTACTGTATTTCTCATTTTATACAAAGAGAAAATTTGTTGGATACAGGGTATAAAAATAATTTAATTGAAAGTTTTAATGTACTTAAATTAATTAATTCTTAACTAACCTACTGCATTTTAAATGTTATTTACTTCCCCAAAATTACCATAGGAAGTATTATTAATTTTTTTTGTCAATTAATTAAATTTGAGTTGTATTTGAGATAAAACAAAATGTAATAAATAAAGTTCAATACAGAATTTTTTATACTTTCCACAGTTACAAAAAAATATGACCAATACCGTCCGGATTTTTTAAGTTATTTACTTCCTCGAAATTAACATATCAGATAATATTCTTATTTATAAATTAATTATATTTAAGTTGTGTTTGAGATAAAACAAATAGTAATAAATAAAGTTAAATTTAGAATTTTTTATAGTTTCCACAATTTGATTTCTGAACATAAAATATATTTCAGTGTGTATCAATAATATATCAAGTTTGTTATGAAGCAATAGTCCGACACTTGTTCATTTTTATAGTATTTTTATTGGTAGATATGAGTTTAAATTGATAAAAGAATTAACTTAAAAATGACGCAATAAATACATAAATACATTGCATAAATTAAGTTGTAAATAGTTTAGAATGTGGCATTTTGGGAGTGACTGTTTCAGATTACGTTTCACAGCCTGAAAAGCAGTAAAATGTTAAATTTCAAGTTTGTGCGTTGCCATTTTCATGCACACAGCAAATCTTTTTCGAGGGTTATTAAGACATTAAATATTTCACGATAATAATCCGTACACTTTTACCGAAAACACAACACAACAGAGCCCACGACCGAAACATACACACACAATTTTCGTATGTGGAATTATTGCTAAGTCAGGTGTTATTTAATGTTAATTAGAAAAGCCGGCTATTTATCTTACTTAAATATAAATTTAGCAACGGTACGTAGGAATGCACACGGTAGATTTTGTTTACGCTTTGATCTAAATTCTTTCGTTTCGATATATACGCACACACGTAGCAAAGGTCATCCTGTTTCGTATTCATACACGAATTACAGTGGAGCACATGTGTCTATCTGTATGTGTGTACACATTCCCACAGTTTTTAGATTCGCGCCCGATAGAAATTTCCACCAATTTTACCTGACGCTCCCTAAAGACTACACTACGAAACTAATTTAAGTTTTGAAATCTGTTTTCAGGGAGAATTTATACACCTCTATATATATGTATTATAAAACAATAGCGCGTGCTACAACATCCTACACACATATACAAAAAAAACCGGGCTAACTATCATGCTTATAATAAATATATATCTAAAAGTTTTTCGCTTACAAATAAATTGATATGGATGTTATTGAAGAAAACCGCCGCACCCATAGAAAAAAAATATTGTCGACGAACTTTTAAATACCAAAAATTTATCGCATCGAACAGACGATTATTTTGGTAATTTGCGAAACAACAAAGTAAAGTGTTGATTCTTGCTCGAGTAAATCAAGATTGACGTCATAACACGCTCTAGATATATTAAATAAAAAATTTAATCAATTTATTATACCTGCATTTCGTATGTAAGAAGCAGCAGAACGTTTTATAAAATGAAAAAGTAATTTAATGTAACGTTAGAAGGATTAATCTTTTACAAGAATTGCTGAATATTTTTTAGTTTAGGAAAATGAGTTTTTCCTTTTTCTTTCAAGTAGTGAATAGGTAATTGAAAATTTGATTATTTTGCTGTAAGGAAATGTTGTTTGGAAACAATAGCATTGCAATTAATAGAGATTGCGATGCAAATAACTTCGACAGCGCGTTGTGAAATTGGCATAAAATTAACTTTATTTTAGACACTCAGCTTAACACGACTTTTAATATCTGAGACGTAAGCAATGTCTTGTAAATCCATTTTTCTCTTATTATCTTGTTACGACATACTTAAATTGAAATCTTTATAGGTAAATAAACAAAACGAAATCTAAATAGATATTGTCATAGTGCAGCAAGTGTACACAGTAGGGAAGAATGGAGGGATCCAGCACCCCTAAGAATAATTGGTAATTGTTGTTAAATAACAAATAACGAATCTAATGTACATGAAAGAGCAACTAATATAGGTACTATCTAAATGAACATAATAAAATCTGAATTAATGTAATTCAGTATTAAAAGATCAACAAAAGCGCAAAAACCATGAAGGGGTAATGGCGAAACTAGTAGGGTAATTGCGCTTTAACAAACAAAATAGGTAAAAAAGCTACATATTGTGAACTTGTCGTTAAATATACAAAAATCACCTTTGTAATTATCAGGGATGTACTGTAAACTGCATTCCGTATGGACGTTGCCTTCTTCAAATTCATATCAAATTAAGCTAAAAGCGGCATTACCCCGTTGAACAAATCTTATTTCAAGAAGATGTGCAAGGCAATCAGTGCAAATTATATCTTAAAATATTCAGCAACGCGCAACAGAATGCCTCTTTGTAAATATATTATCAGATCCAAAAATAATTATTTTACTCGTATGTAGGAATGATTTGGCTTCAATTTTTATGCGCATTTCAGTTACAACAGAAAACACTAAATATTATATGCAAGGATAGTTAATTTATTTGTTGGGGAACTGTCTTCATTTTGCATTATGTTAGCTTATACAATGTTTGCAAGGTGCTGCAGCGTTTTTCTGATCTCTACACTTAATAATTTTTAAAATAGATCAGGTTGCGGCATAACCCGGCGGTCGCCATAACCCAATTTTCCCCTAAATATCATAGAATTTACCAATAAATAAAATTTTTACTTTTCATGTCTAATTAAATAATAATTAATGAAATTATCACTTTGATCATTATTGATGTCTTTATAGAGTCGAAGAATCTATATAAAATTATCATAACTATATTGTACAGAATATCCGTATATATAATATACTTGTATTTACATCTAGTAATAAATATAGACAACAGCTTTGTGTATTATAAGATTTTTGTGCACTATAAAGATACGTTTGTAGAGCTCACATCTGTAGTGATTAATACATAACTAAACTAATTAGAATTAGTGTCTATAAAGACAATACACAATTACGCAATTCGAGAACTCCCCGGCATTGCAAGATATTTGAAAACGTTCAAATTGCTTCTATAATATAATAATATTTGTTGCCAAATAGTAAATATTTACCGATAAAAGGTGCATGTGTACCTTTCTCATAATTTAATTATTGGATTCGTTGCCGACGTCTTTTCAGAGAGACGAAATTTTATAAGAAATTTATAAAATAACAAAAATATTTAGATAAGAGATGTCAAAACAAGGGAACCGAACGACGATGTCGTCGGCGCCGTCATTGAAATGCAATAGGACATAGTTAATAAAAATTCAGTAGCGTACTTAATCAAATACTGTAAAAACAATTCCATCGTATTTTTAATTTTTCTGTTGCTCGCTTTTCCGTTTCGCCGTATTTTTCTTTTCTCTTTTAAATCTAACATGGGAATATATTTTAAATAAAAATGCCTTGACATAAAAACATTTTTTTATGTATTGTGGAATTCAAGTTGAGAGGTTTATAGGATTTAAATATCAAAAAATATGCGAATGATACCTTCCACTGTATACAAAAATATTATCTCAACTTTTATTTCTATACACATAAAATACTTAGGTAGAAGTAGGTGGGTATATAATATTAGGATAGTTTCCCTCTCCTTCCTATGTAATTCAACACATTAATTTAATAAATTATTTCAACATATTTTTCCTCATTATCCAAATTATAACAATGATTCTAGTGAAATATGAAATTATACGCGATATTCATTTTTCCCTAAAGCGCTTGTTGAAATATGAAATTAATACCGATGTAAATAAAAAATAAAATATTTGTTAAAATAGTATTTTTTGAATATTGTATGTTTAATTTCAATAATTTTTTTTAGATAGATAGATAGATATATCTCATCCCAAAAAACATTCAAACTTTATGAACTTTTAACTTTTTTCTTGTTTGTCCAATGAATCAATCAAAAAGTGTCTCAAGTTTTTATTAAAAAATGTTAAGCTAATATTGAGTAAAAATAAATACTTTTTAAGGTTTGTAAACTTAATATGCATTTAGTCTTTTTGTAACTCAAACAATGAGCTTTTTAATTAAAAAATACTTACTTTTTTGCCTCAATAATATTACTTGCTATTTGTTTAACGTAATAAAATACACGGATTTGAAATGAAAAATAAAATGGGTGAAAGGTAAAAGGTGTGCGCGTAAAGGGCGTACGATCAAAATCTCAAAATCCCTTTATCTGATTTTAATTTATGGGAAGAGAAATTGAAGAAAATAGAAGGTACGTTTTGCTAAAAACAAGCTAAACGAACAAGCAGACGTTTTTACAAATGGCTTGCCATTTGAAATGAGACAAGACATCGACAGCGGTTGACCCACAATGCTCCAACTTTGGTCGGATTGCGTTGACAACCCTAGTCATGAATACTGATGCGTTTCTGGTTCCGTTAAGCTCATGTCATGCCTTAAAGCTTGCTACTTACTCTAATCTATGACTTTTTGGTTTAAATTTCACTATAAAAATGTCATTTTTCTAGATTAAATCAATATAAATTAATATTCTTTATTTTATAATTCAACCTAACAGCAGAAACATTTTTGTATTGTAGTAGAGCTTTACAAAGTTTATCTGTGGCGTTGTAATAAATCTTAATTTAAAAGTTTGCATATTTATTTGCGTTATACGCATTTTTAATATATATAAAATGGTTTACAATTTTTTTATGTTGGTTGAAATTAATATTTAAATACAGTTGGGTGAATTTTTATTCATCTTCAAGTTTCCGCGCAAGACAACTTTGAAAAACATTGTAGGCAAATAAAAATGGAATGTTTATTAATATTACATTTGTTTGTATATTATCTGCATACTTTTATCTGATATTTCTACCTACAATATAGCTTCATATACTCATTAAAATAGATCCATGCATAAATTATAAGTTTTGAAAAATATATCTATAATAGAAAATCAACAACGCATTTTATATACATATTATTTTTTTTAGAATGAAATATGAGCAGCTTTTAATTAACAACATGAGATGTAAATTTGTATTAACTTTTTATTAAAAATAATAATAGGATTTATATTATACAATAGAATAACTGTTGAGTATAATCTGTCTGCATTTCTTTTTTTTTTAATAATAGTCTCTGTTTACTTATGTTAGTCTAAGTTAGGTAAATTACAACGACTTTTAAACAATATGCTTCGATACAATTAGCTCAGTAATAATGAATATAAAAAGTAGATACATAAATATATTGTTTACATTTTAATAACTTTTTGTACATATTGTAAAGTATTATAGAGAAAAACATAGAAAAACAAACGCATTAAGGAGACATTTGCTTTCAAATATTTCAATTTTTATAAAAAATACAAATCATTTTTAATTCTAAACATGAATATATATAAAAAGTAACTTAAATCAAAGACAGAATCAAAAATTATATTCTAATTTCGTGGTAGTTTCGTAGGTTTGTGCTTTTTTAAATTCGATGTAATTTGCTTCCGACTCGTGTTGCATCATGATGAAATTCAGATTATAGAAAACACATTTTAAGTACCTTTTCTAAATCTACAATTTGTCATCATCATCATTTTCTATAAATATTACCTACGTAGATACCTACTCATTCTTAAGGATAACATATTTGATGTATTTTCTTTATAAAATTACAGTTTTGTAACAAATATTTTTTATTGCAAAAAATACTATAGTAGATAATAATATTTATTATTTTTTAGCAATAAATTAATTGATTTATTTTCACAATACACAAAAATATGTATATTTATATATTTTAGGCATATGCATTGAAGCAAACAAGCGCAAAATTGTTGAATTAACTGCTGTTTATTTTTAGTTTAATATATATACATATATATAATATTTATTTAGCGAATTTGTAAAGAAATTGTGCGCTTTCGCATGCTCGAAGCTCATTAGCACAAAAACTATTTATCATTAGCTTATTAAATCATGTAAACATGAATATTTCAACATATCACTGTACATGCATCGGCCAACAGATTATATTATACACTGTGAACAAGCATGTGCTTCGCAGAATTTCCATTCCCAACAATTTACAGTGCCGACTTGTTCCTGACACTGAGCAGATATGACAATTCTAGTGTGTTATAATTATCAACATTAATACTATCATTACTATAACTATATGAAATAAAATTTTTAATTGCCGAATTTAATGGTGCAGCAATTAAAGACTATGTATAAATATAGCATGATTTATAATCATTGTATATAGGGTTAAATTTTCTTGATTCGTTGCTTGAAAGTATTTTTCGATTTACATACTTTTCGACTATGACTAAAAGAGAGAAGAAAAAATTGAATTGGTTTTCTACATGAAAGTTTCCAGACCATCTATCGTTTAATCCAATGACTTATAGTATTAAATTCTCTAATTCAAATCACGTATAAAATCCATTTAGCAGATTTCTTTATTACCCTACATTTATTTTTTCAATATTGAATTTTATATCTCGTGAAATCACTTACATTTAAGTCTGAAAAAATGACATTATTATCTGCAAATTTTGCTTCAAAGCACTTTCAAATAAATCTTATTTAAATATAAATTTTAAACTCTCTGAATGTACAATACCTGTACACGGAGTCAACCCACACAATTTGATAAAACTGCAATATTTAAATCTATAAAATATTTTATGTTTTAACATTGCATTTAACTAGCTAACAACAATCTCTTATGCAACACAATTGCAAATATAAAAAAAAATTAATATCAAATAATTTAACCCTATATAGTTATTAACTATGAGGTCTGAAAGAAACAATAATATCATGGTGCGGGAAATAAATACAGCAAACACAAGAAAATTTAAAAATAATGTAATTTTTTCACTTTTAATTTATTACTAACTATAATTTATCCAATTATTACTCTGATAATTGTTAATAGATTGATGGTTTTATTCAGTCAAAGAATCTAGAGAATTAGAATATCATCAGGAAATATCAAACGAGTTAATATAAAATGAGTGAAATAGTTAATCAAAAGTTCGCCAAGAAAGAATAATAGATATTGTCATAGTGTACAAGTGAACACAATTAATATCAAAGCACTTTTAAATAAATCTTATTTAAATATAAATTTTAAACTGAATATGCAATACCTGTACATGCGAGTCAACTCACACAATTTGATAAAACTGCAATATTTAAATCTATAAAGTGTGTTTTATGTTTGAACATTGCATTTAACTAGCTAGCTAACTGCAATCTCTTGTCCAACACAATTGCGCTTAATTACATGCCAAACAATTCGAATATTCGCTCAAAGTTTATGTTTGATTAGTCAATTGAATTAATTATCCAATTTTAATATTTTTATCGAACATATTGAGTCCACCTAACGTGCTAGCTTTAAAGTTTCGGCCGTAAAACACAACATAAAAATATCGTAATAGTTTATTTAATGATAAAATTTAATAAATTGGTGCTCATTTAATACAGAGCAAGAACAAAGATTTTTATAACAATGCACGTATTTTAAGAACAAAAACAATGTATGTGACCCTTAAAATGATGTATAATTCGATAAATGATCATCCTTATAACATTGCAAAGTTCATTTCATTCTCATTTCAGACATGAAGGGCGATATAAAATAATTCTCAATCTCCAGTAATCTTCCATCCTATCTATCAACACTAACTAGAAAAAATAAAAACGTATTTCATATATCATTCTTTCTAGGATATTAATAATTGCTAAAGCTAAAAGTTATTAAATAAAAAGTTTAACTTCATTAATGATTGAAGACTACGCGAGGCAACATAGCATGATAGATAATTTTTAATAAAGTATTTTATATACTTAAAAAAGAAGGTTAAAGGTTAGACTAAAATTGCTGAAAGTTTAACGTCAATTAAGGGCGTGTAAAATTGGAAGCAGCCCGATTGATAGGTGCGATAAAAATGTGTTTAATTTAGGGAAGAGCAGGAAATTTTTCTCCTCTAATGTTTACTAAAAAATTAAGTAATTTGATGTTTATATACTACTAGCGCTATTCTTATCACCTCTACCTGTGCAAATCACGTTCAACCATGTCAGTCATTAGTCAAGATAGAAGACAGTTAACTAGCTCGCCCATTTGCCGTGTGAATTATTTAACGGCTAAAATATTTTCTCAGCTTAATTTTCCCAAAACATGTCTTCACCGAACACGCACTAATTAAGTGCTTGAAATTTTCGAAAAACGTTGTTGCAATTCGAATTGAATATATTGTAATAACGTATGAATAATTAAAGTTAATGCGATTCGTAAAGTAAATTAATATCCATTTCATTTGTTCCAATCACATGGAATGGAATACACGCGATTCGATAATTTGTTTACGTATTCTGTGTAAAAATGAAATATATTATGTAAATAAATGATAATATTGGTCGGTGATGATCTTCATTGATAGCGCCGCTTACAATATGATGGTAAAGTGCGAGAGGGCTACGTGAGAGGAATATCAAGCGACATTATTTCATAATTGTCGTATCCATCCAAAACTATTTGATTTTTTATCCGGCAGCAGTATTAGGGTGTTAAAGGATCATTTTCTTATATAAATTTATATCATCAATTATTGTGAGATATTGCAATTGCATTCGAAATTATTTTTGCTCAAATGGAATTTTGATCATAGAACTGATATGAAAAACTATTGTATACCACTTTCCTTTATAAATATCTGCATAACTATACGAGTATAGACAATTATTATTATTATTTCATAATTGTCGTATCCATCCAAAACTATTTGATTTTTAATCCGGGCAGTACTAGGGTGTTAAAGGATCATTTTCTTATATAAATTTATATCATTAAGTAATTATTGTGAGATATTGCAATTGCATTCGAAATTATTTTTGCTCCAATGGAATTTTGATCATGGAATTGATATAAAAAACTATTGTATACCACTTTCAACCACATCCAAAACTATTTGATTTTTAATCCCGGCAGTATTAGGGTGTTAAAGGATCATTTTCTTATATAAATTTATATCATCAATTATTGTGAGATATTGCAATTGCATTCAAAATTATTTTTGCTCAAATGGAATTTTCATCATAAAACTGATATGAAAAACTATTGTATACCACCCTCCTTTATACATATCTGCATACCTATCAGAATAACTATATAGACAATTATTATCATTGAATGCATTTTGAAATATTTCAACAATTTTTTATTATTAAGCGAACCTGCATTTCAATTGAATGCAATATTTTATAGTTATATCAAACGTATGAATAAAGTTAGGAATTCACTATAGGTATATGTACACCGTCATGTTTTTAGTACAAAAATAAAATGTTGTTATAATAACTATAATAAATGCAATATTGATTTTCCGGGAAACGAAATTTAAAATGGAAATTAATTTTTAAACATTTCGGTGTAATTTAAGAAGCAACAACTATAAAAATGTAGCCATGTTTCATTCATGTTTATATTTCTAAAGTAAATTCAGAATCCATTTTGAACATTTTATGTATAATTTTATTACTCCCCAAATGCTACTTAGTTATAGCCAAATATATATATATGGTATATTTTTACCAAGTTTAGCGGCATAATTTACTATGGTATGATCATAAGAAAGCATAATTAGATAATACTTATATTATGTAGTAAGAAATAAAAATTCGTAAAATATAAAATAGCTCATTGAAAAGTTTCTCAAACTGTAAAAGGAACAGCAAACAACAAACAACAACAACCACACACAACACACAACTACAAAACGTATTTTCATTTATCATTTTTATTCGAAGCGAAAACTTGCATTTTCCCGAAAGTATTAATGTTTTGAAATAAGACAGTTCATAATTTAGAGTGCATATTCATGTAGTTATGTCAAGCAATAGCGGATCACGTTCTTGACTTTTCTAATATAACTTATTAAATTGATATCCACTCAAACACATTAAAATCTTGAATACTTTTAGCGCGCACTATTTTTTCCTCGAGATGCGTCTATAAGGTTTCTTGTCGTGCTATATAAAGCTATCGTTGTGAATGTAAGAGGATGTGTGTAAAAGGTTTGAGAACGTGTGAAAGAGTCCTGTGGGCCCAAAGGCGATTTCATCCTCCCTACACGAGTCCTGCATTAGGATAGAAAGCCTGTGACTGTGTGTGCGTCGTCTATGTTTGAGTGGACATTCTTAAAGTCGCTCCTTTTTGGTTGAAATTTATTTGAAATTCAAATTTAAGCAAGGAAATACAACACCAAAACAATTTATTCCAACTTTTTATTTCTCTCCTCTACCGGAAAAGTTGAAAGAATCTTTAAATGCAAAATTATTTAAATGAATATCAAAATCCACATGTTGCTGTGAAGTTATGATGATTTGCTGATGGCGTTAGACAGTAGCACTTTCGGAGCGCGTCGATTCGAATTGAATTTTAATGTCATCGCGTTCAGGAAATAGATAATTAATGACGGTTACATGTGATTGGATCACAGGGCTGGACATATTCGAGCGCGTTATTTATAGGAGTGCTGAGGGGTTAAAAAGAGTTTTATTTTGAATTTTCGGGAACATTAATTAAAAATGATTGGGACGAAATTTGGATTTAATACCATTAACCATATGAAACATGCACGAATTTCGTTCTCTCTACTCTTCTGCCTTTAATACTTTTGATTTAAATTATTCCTACAAATATACGTATAAATTCTACTCACAAAAAAACTAATTATTTTATGAAGCACTCTTAATAATTCACGTCTCATTAGTTCATTATTTAATCATTCGGTTACGTGGTAATATTTTCAACATGTACTTGAAATAATTTATAGCTCTACTGAGATGTATTTTTAATAAACAAACTATAGCAAATTAAGCTAATGCCTAGTTCAATTACAGAAATTGGCTAAATAGATTCAATAAAAATTGTTCAGTATAATTCTTTTTTTTTAAATAATAGTCTCTGTTCTCTTATGGTAGTCTAAGTTACGTAAATTACCACGGCTTTTAGAACCCCGGTATAAAAAATATGCTTCGATTCATTTATCTCAATAATAATGAATATAAAATGTAAATACCTACATATATTGTTTATATTTTAATAACTTTATGTGATGTAGAGTACATATTATTTCACCATATATAAACGCTTGAAGCAGACATTTGCTTTCAAACATTTAAATTTTCATACAATAAAAAATACAAATTATAACTTTCAAGAAGAGTTATAATTCTAAAAATGAATAAATATAAATTTACTTCTCATTAGTTCATTATTTAATCATTCGGTTACGTGGTAATATTTTTAACATATACTTGAAATAATTTATAGCCCTACTGAGATGTATTTTTAATAAACAAACTATAGCAAATTAAGCTAATGTCTAGTTCAATTACCGAAATTAGCTAAACAGATTCACTAAAATGCGTAATTGGCATAATAATAAAATATAGTATTTAAGCGATAAATAAATAATTAAACGGGTAGTTAATTTTTTTCATGATCATGCTCAAGTTATCTATCTAATTTATTAGAAGTAAATGATACTTGCATGTGATAAGTTTTTTCGCTTTCAGTATCAACCAACAACAACTTATACGCTTATATTTACGTCTCTATTAA
>JARJDW010020085.1:0-26513 GCA_030264715.1 Adinopsis sp. GC000173
ACAAATCTAAAATTCATTATTAAGAGTAAACATTTGTATAAAATTTATGCAAATAATTTATTTTCAATTAAAATATCGTAACAACAGCAATTAAATCTGGAATTTATCAATAAATATATTGGCTGGAATTACTACATAATTAGTAAACATTTGCATACATTTTCAAGTTTACGAATTAGTCCACGTCGTTGTTACTTAAACTTCTAACATTTACAAAACAAATCGCACATAAAAACTTTATTCGTTAAAGAATTACTAAAGTAAATTATTTTTTTAGAACGTAAATATTAATAAAGTAATTTATCTAAAACATAATTGCAATTAGTAGAAACATCAATCTACACGCATGATTAGTCATTCTAGTATAAATAAAATCGTCTAGGAGAAATAAATAAAGTGGTTAATTTTGAATTCAAGGAAAAACAGCAACGCAAGGTTCTATTTAAATTAATCAATGACATAAATTTATTCGAACCGCATATTTAAACAACAGCAACGAAAAAAAATCATCAACATTTTGACATTAATTAATTAAGGGTTAGAAAATTAATTTGAATGTATAATTTTTGGTTTTTATATTTCGTTCGTTTTTTGGGTGATGGTTGTTGGACGATGGATCGAAATCTATATCTATATAGGCAGCACCGCACAGAAAGAGACGTGTTGTTTTTTTTCTCTGGTTTCGTAGTAAATTTACAACTATCGCGGTAGGTCTATTGTATAATAATTTCCTAATCTAAGAAATGACTTTACAAGTTGTTTTCTAGGTAGGAGAGAGATGCTAAAGCTGCTAATAGATAGCAATCGCATAATAAGCTCTTCGTTTTTTTCTTTTCTCCTAGTCGAAAAGCCACGTGTACGAAAACAACACACCTGGCTGGAATAGAGCTTAAAATGCGCTTCGTTTCGTTATATGAAAAATGATCGGCGACCATCCCCATATCTCGATTTGCACGCTACTTTTTCCAATCGCTCACAAATCATTATATAGATAGTTTTTAATTTCGATCGCATCAGCGCTTTATCAATAGACCTAAGCCCAAATTTTACACTCACAATCAAAATTTCATCGCAATTTGTATCAATTAATTTCCGAAATGACGTTTTTTTAACAAATTCCATAAATGATATGCAAAGCGGTATGTTCTCGATTAGCATTATTTTTTTTCGCTTAGCGAAGGGTTAGACGCGTAGACATTTTTAAGAAAAGTCGAAGATAGAGATGAATTTGCAATTGTTACATCCAGCTTTCATTAGAGGAGTCGGCACTAGAAGAAGTTAAAAGAGTTAAAAATAAATTATTATTAATAAATATAATTGCTAGACCTAATTTTCAGATTGATTTTTAGATTTAGTTCCAAAAAAGTTGAAAGTCCTGCATAAAAGCAGTGCACAATTTAGCTCGTGTATTATCAAAACACACCAAAATTGTCCAAAATAATTTAATTTTGATTATTAAAGCAATTTGTTAAAAATGTTTTATTATTGACATTTGGCTTTAGTTGCAATGAATTCCAAATAGGCAAAATTCAATGTCTTGTCGCTTTTCGCGTTTATTTTCCTTTATTAAATGTTTTAGTTATAAAATATGCTACCTTTAATTCCATCTCGCTTAGTGCACGTTTATTAACTGGATGGCATGTGGGGGCAGTCGGTTTGCCGGGTTATTATTAGTATTAAATGTTTTATTTATAAAATATACTTACCTACTACCTTTAATGTGATCTCGCTTAGTGCGCTTTTGATTAAAATAGTGCATGTTTATTAGCTGAGTTAGGGCACATACACACACAATTATTTTCGTATTGATTAAATTTGTGATGATAAAGTGTTCGGGAAATTCGTCATAAATAAAGCGTGCGTTCGTATGAAGGAGAGAGAGAAAAAAAAGGGAAAATATGAAAGTAATATTTTTTGCGCTTGTTATGATGTAGTAGAAGATATGAAAACGCACACACATACACACACAAAGCATTATTATTTATTTCACAACATTTTCCTCAAGTACACATACACACACTCACTCATACACATACACATACAACGATATTGCCTCATAGTCCCCAATAATAACAACCCTCCAAAGAACTCAGCAGGCACTAAGTGTATTTTGAGATCAAAGCTTGAGTACTATCCACGATTATTACTATACACTCAAAACGCTTAATTTACTACATATCTTACACTTAAAACCATAAATGCGATCAACACAAAATAACATTTACGTCGCTCATTTTTCATTTCCCGTTTCACATCTCTAATGCACTTTTTCACCCATTCACCGTTTTTCCAACCTAATGGCCATCTTAATAAAATTACATGTCGCGAAACTGGAAACTAATTTACAAATGACGCTGAGAGAAATAGTTGCACATGTTTATGCTAACATTGAGTAATTTCATAAAAATGTATTCAAAAAACTAAAATGAATCCTTTTAACTTTTAATTTTTAATTGTCTTTTAGATGTATTAAGAAGCAATTCGACAAAACATTGAGGAAAATAGTTTAAATTTTTTTAAATTGGACTTTCCAAGCGATTTTTGGAATATTCTGTGCCATTTTTAGACAATTTAACATTCAAAATGTCTTAATCCGAGAAAATTGTTTTTTTTGAGAGGGTGACTTGTCAAATATATGTATATAAGGGTACCTTTTTCACTGCTTTTAGGGTTTTTTAGTAAGTAATGTAGATGTTTGCACATTTTTCTATATTTACATTGAATTATCCCATAGAAATGCAAAGAGGGCATTTAAGAACTTTTTTAAATAAGAATTGACATTTTCAAAATTTTGCATTGTTTTTATGACCCTCCTTCCTAAAATTGTTCTATTTAGTTTATTGCGAGTTCTCGATCTAAATCAGCATTCAGCTTGTCTTAATTTAAGCCATTCGGCTTGGAAAGGAATATAAGGGAGACTTTTTTATGATTTTAAGAGTTTTGTCCAAAAAAATTAATAATTTTTAAGAAGCAATGTAAATAATTTCATACTTTCAGAGATCTGCAAAAAAAAGAAACAAACTAAAAATTTTTATCATCAAGTGCTGGTGATTTAAAATTTTCTTAATAAGTTAATTAAGCTTTTACAATTAAATCGTCTATTAATAATAATTGACAAGAATGTAAAAAGTAAAGGATTCTTATGTATATTTCAGTTAGTTTATCAAATATATTAATGACGTTTTCATAATTTTTATAATTTAACATTAGAAAACGATTTTCTTGATTGAAAAGTAAATTTTCACACGAACGAAAAATGTTAATCGCATGAGTCATCCGAAAAATTCGCTCGAGGCATTAAGGTTAAAAACCCAATCAACCTCCCTTTTTGGACATGCTTGTGCATCTATACACACATCGCCTCTTCATCGCAACGATAAGGAAGCGACTTATTAATTTAACTCCGGTGTTTCCTGGTGGTAGCTGCTTGGATCGAATAACACGTACCGTGCTATAAGAGAGCGACTGGTAGTAATCGCAGAGCACAATTATAATTTATCATAGCCGCGTCGATAATGAAAAAGGTAAATAAGTAATAAGTGTTCATTGTTGGTTAAAAAGAGCGCGAGTATGTGTGTTGGAGCATAAATCAGACGCTGGCGATTTACCTCACATACATAGATAGATGTAAATTATTAGACTTAAATATTTATTTCCTCATCTCGTGAGGCGATTTCATTTTTCTGCTTTTTGTGGCAAACGAAGCGGTATACAGTTAGCTGGAATATACCACTACCTATAATATGTGCATGCTCATTTCTTAATCTTTAATTGTAACGAAATTTATGAACGCAATTTTCCAGCCGGCTTTAAATCGTACGTTTTGCGCAATTTATTCGCCGCACGTATATGGCGTTATTCAATTGTTTATCGTTTCGTACAAAAAAAAGAGTGCGCGCGCGCCCGAGCGCGTTGCAATTAATTATTTTTCAATAAAACGTATTTAATGTATGCCAGCTGTATGCGAGAACGCAACCGAAACAATAAGATAAAATCGTTTCGGCATTGTTTTTTTGTCTATCTCTCTCCATTTTTGATAAGTCATACAGTTTTGTATTATAATTTACTACAACTACAAGCTGCTCGTGACATATAGATATGCAATATTGTATATTCTAAGACAGTCGCTATGACCACTGGATAGAAAAATACTTTACGATGCCTTTTATGAGCGTAGTAAGTATGGTATATGCGATAATACCGTCCCGTATTATTCTATATAGGTAATCGTTGGCGCATTTATTGGCTTTGTTTCGTCAAAAACAGGACTGCGCTCTGAAACACTGTGGCCGGTTTAAGTATTCATAAACGTTCGATTCCTAATTATATTTCGCCAATTCAGAAATATATAAATACGATGCTTGCTTGAATTTCACATAAAGTTCAATAAGTTAATGACTAATAAAATTTTACATTTTTAGTAGACAATGATAGTCGTATTTGTTTACCTAATTTTGTTGATTGAACTTTGTTGTTTGTTAATTTTATGTAAGCGATTTTTAAACTTAGTTTTAAGCTTTTTCATTCGAAAATTCATAGTCTATGAAATTAAACTTAATTACTTTTTATTAATATAAATAATATATACGATAGTGCAAAATTTTGACGTTTGATTAGTCAAATTAACAACACTTTGTGCTTTAATTGTTCTTTCGATTTTTTAAATTAAACCTAGGTATATAGTATAGTCTACTCGGACGGATTTCAACACAAATATCAATTGCTTTAATTAATAAATTTAAAGTGTTAAAATTTTAAACTTAATTTTTCATGAAAATGATATTAGCAAGTTTTATGAATTTCAAAACGACAGTTTATGATCAAACTCAGCTTAAAGACACACCAAGGTGCGTTTAAAAAGCTGAGGTATTTTGGTAATAATTGAACAACTTAAGAAAATATGAATTTATCCAGATTATCTTTATGAAAATGACATTATTAACCATATCGGTGAAATTTAAAACGAGGGTTTACAATTAATCTGAGCTTAAAGACTTTAATCTACATTTAAAAAGTTGATGAATATATTGGCATTAATTTAACAACTTACATCTATAATTAAATATATGATTAACAAAACAAAAAAATATGAATTTATCAAGCTTATTTCCAGAAAAATAATATTAACAAATGTGATAAAATTCAAAACGCTGGTATACGATTAATCTCAGATTAAAGACACACTAAACTGGATTAAAAAACTTGATGAATTTTGATATTAATTGAACGATTTGTATCTATGATAAAATTTATTAAGAAAATAAAAAATTACGAGTTTATCAAGCTTATCGTACATCGAACAAATATTGGCTATAATTAATTGCTTTCGTTAATAAATTTTTAGTTTAATGTTTGTTTCATCTATATAAAGTAAATTATCAATAAACAGCTAATTT
Organism: Adinopsis sp. GC000173; assembly: GCA_030264715.1. NCBI lineage: Eukaryota > Metazoa > Arthropoda > Insecta > Coleoptera > Staphylinidae > Adinopsis > Adinopsis sp. GC000173. The sequence goes on from JARJDW010020085.1 coordinate 5,397, forward strand.
AGCTTAATACACTTCATTTAATTTATTTATTACTTGTAACACATATATCATAATATTGATGAAAATTTATGACCCATATGTACAATTAATTCGTGCAATGATGTTTTGTTTTCCTTCCATTTCATTTTGCTAAAAATAGGCACCTATTTACATTTTTTCATTTTTGTTTGATTATTCTAACTCGAAAAATTTTTAAATTAAAGATATTGAGTTTTAAGTTAATCAATGTTCAAATTTTAATCCAAAAAATAGTTAAGTCTTAGTTAATTTAGATTAGTGATTAAACATAGTGTTCTAGATTGCGCCTATTATTATGGTTTCTACTTACAATACAGGGTGTTCCAGTAAAAATAAAGCAGAGGTTTTTTCGCCCATAGATTTTATTTTCGAGAAAGACAGAGATTGGTATAGGATAAAGCATATCTCTTAAAAGCTCTCTTTAAAAGCTTTATAGCCATACCAATTTTATTAACAAGGCTTCCTACTATTTTCTCTCTTTATGGACATTAAAATTGATTAAACACATCGATTTTGGATGTTTGGAGAAACATATTCAAATTAATAATTACTTTTTGAAAATATTTAGTTTTTGTATGATTTTACTTTAAAATCCTTTCTGGTATTTCAATATTTCGAGGTTGGCTCTGTGGCTAGAATACCTGATTCTCACCCAGGAGACTCGGGTTCGATTCCTACCCATCATAGACAAAGCAAATTAGAAAAAGTTTTATTAAGTATTAACAGTTTTTTATTTTTTGTTTTAGTTTCTCAAAACAGTTATCAACAATATCTGTACGATCCACGTCTTTAAATTGCCTAGGTCATTTTGAAAATTAGTTGTCGCCAAATCATCCAGGAGACTCGGGTTCAATTCCTACCTACTCTGGACATGAGCAATAGACAAAACAAATTAGGAAAATTAGGACCTAATCAGCATTGTCTTCACAATCCGTGTCTTTAAATTACCTAGGTCACTTTGAAAATTACAGTAAGATTTCGCAAATTTGCATTATTTTGCTTACTTGAGTTAAAAACCAAACAAACAAAAAATGAAGAAATGACGCTTATTAATATACTTATATATACCATTAAGCGCTGTAATTATAAAATTATCAGTAAATCTTAATTAACACTATCCGCTATAATTATGTTTTGCTTCAATGTTTTATTTTATATAAAATCAGCATTGTATTGATAAAATGCACAATTATTCCGCCACGTTGAACTTTATCACAGCAACAACGCTTAGAGAATTTCAACGATTGTAGTAGTATTGTGAAATTGTGTGGTTGGTAAGTATAGGAAAAAAGGTATACTATACATAAATACATTGGTTGCTTCTAATCATCAACAAGTGCCAACAGTTAGAGAGGGCAAAGAATACGAAAAAAACATTGTTAACTAAATGATTTGTACGTACTTTGTATACGATGATGATTCTAATAATAAAAATGGTTGTTTTGTGGTTGTTGTAGTGATTGGAGGGCACGTGTAGTGACAGGTAGATTATAAATGATGAAATCGCTTAATGAAATGATAATGGTAATGAGACGCATTCCATCCCTTGACTTTTAAACCTAAACCTTTTTTTTCTTCGTTTCGTCCTCGCCTCTCGTCTCTCCACGGCGCGTTTCGTTATGTGTGTGTGTGTGTGTGTGTGTGTATGCGGAGAGAAAACGCGCAGCATTCGATGGACCTGCTTTAATAATTTATTCCTTACATATATATCGAGAAACACACCACGTTATAAATTAACCTTCAGCCTTTACATGTAAAGAATTCATAAGTCGTCGTCGTCGTAGTCGTAGTGAGTTTCGTCTTCTTCTTCTTCTTCTGCATGCGCGAGCGCGCTGGTGTATCATCGTATTCTTCTTCCTTGCATTTGCTTTGCCATTTCTTGAAACTGCTCTTGTGTGACCGACCTATGACCAGCATATAGCCAGCGTATAAGAAATTGCAACTAAATCATTTTTTTTCTTCTTCTCTTCGTTTCGTTTCATTCCCTCCGCGTTGCCCCGTGTGTTGTTGCGCTTGATCATCTCTCCCATACAATTATTTTGCGCCTCATAAACATTATCGCGCGGATAAATGGCAGCCGCATTTCTGGTAATGATGCGAAATTCGAAATCGGCTAAGTGGGGTGTGCGCACGTCTGATTTCAAATTCCCAACAAGTAAATAATTTTTGTTGTAAATAAAATTTACTGAAATTTCTTTTACAATTAGACAAGGGTGACTAAAAATTATCAATCAGCTCCAAGAGATATCATCTCTCATCTTCAATAAATTTTCAATATAAAATAGATTTCTTTACTATAGTTTGAATAATTGACAAATAGCTAATTTTGAGAGACATACCTAATAAAATGTTAAATTTTATGTTTTTATTTATAAGAATAATTATAAATTCTAATCTTTTAAGAAAATATTAACAATTAGAAATTAATTTATGAATATTCAGTACTAAATAGGAAGTGTCTAATTATTAACTTTAAAAGTTTCAGAAGAAAAACATTAAAATGTTAATTACACGAATTTTTTAGAAGAATACTTTTCGTTTTTAATATTTTTTAAGCAAATTATAATAATTTCTTTTAAAAAGTATCATATCCAAGTTGTTCATATCATCTGCAATGTATTTTCTATGTAAAGTTTCATTTGGTTAAGACTGAATGTTTGGCAAATCAATTCAAAAAGAATTTGCTAAAAATAGATACCTAATATTCTCGATTTTTTTATACAAACAGGTAAATGTAATCTTTAATCTTTAAAAAGTTTAAGTTGAATGTAACTGAATTTATCATTTTTTATGTGAGAGAAATTTGGCGACACACTCTCAGCGATGAACTAATTTTTTTGCGTTGGCAATTCAATATAATTTTTTCGATAATTATACGCGCTCCCGTTTATTTAAGTGCGATTAAACGCACGGCACGTTTGCGCTTTTTCACCATCCATCCTGCGACCATTTAAGGGTGTGAAACAATACGGAGAGAGCTCGTAAAAGTAAATGTGCGATTGTACGGTGGCACGACTTTTTTGCGCGCGCGGCACAGGCGCGCATCAATGCCCTATTTAATAATTTTCAACAACAACGACGACGACAACAAAAAGCCACTGGTGGAGAGGCAAAAAAATACTACACGCAGCATGCACTCTCCGACACTTGTCGTCGAAATGCTTGCGCCACACTACTACACTTGCTGAATCGGAAAGTGGCGGAACAACGTCGACGGGCGAGGGATGTTTGGGTGGTCGCGTTTGATTGACGAACCATTGACACGTTGTCATGTTGTTTATTTTTGAGGTTTTTCGTGGTAAGTAAGGGATTTGCAGTTGGGCTATATGCGGTGGCAAGGCAGGTATTACGACGTGCGCGCTTTAGTATAGGATAAATATACACACAAGAGCGTTTTTTATTTGGTTAATGGTTAATTAGAACATCGCGCGCAGATGTTTTTCATTCTTGCTCAATCGCCCTTTTCTGTTCAAACTCGTCTTACACTCGCACGTATAAACAAATGGTTAAAATTAGGCGTATGTAAGATCGACCGTGCGCTTATACCGCACGAAAATATTTGTTTACATTCTTTGTCAAAAAATTTTTAATGCACGGTGAATTTAAAAATGTTTACTATAATCTAAACAAAGTGTATTCACTACTTAATACATTAGACTTGCGGTAACATTTTTAAGGTCATTAATTTACATCTGTTATTCCATTTTTCAGGAAATTTCATCAAATGATCATGATTTTGGGTATTTAAGATTTGTTTTAACTTGTAGTTTGAAGCTAATTGATGGGCCACCCTGTGTAACAAAACATATTGTTTATATTACAACCATTTGTATTCATTGGCAAAGTTGAAGGCTGGCATTGGCACCTATGGATTTTAGGGTGTTTTATCTATTACCTATTTTAATTTTTCAGCAAATTTCAGCAACTTTGAAATATCATTCATTACTTCTTTTAAGTTTTTAAGCTTTTTGAACTTTTTTAGACAGGTAAATACTGCAATTTTTCCTTTTAAGATAATAAATCGACATTACTAAATTGATAAATTTTGATGACTTCTATTTAGAAAAGAAGCCAGTTTCACATTTCCCATTAAGATTTATTATAAATATACCTTATATAATACTATTAAGTTAATAGTGTGTGCTAAAAGATGCCATTTTATGGGCCACCCTGTAAAATAAATCAGTTTGTTTATATCATAACCATTCGCAATCGTTAGTAAAGTTGAATGCTGGCTTTGGCATCTGATGACGTGCGATGTAAATAAAACGCAACAGCGCACACAGAGACAAAGTGTATATGTGAGCGCCCGACCACCCTTCCAACGTCGTCGTAAAAAAACAAAAAAAAGGGTGATTAAATATCAGTAACATATTGACTCGAACGTATGCCGGGCATCGAGCGCGCATGAAACGGAGGGGCGCTTTATTATAATATTTCGCTGTGTGAATAGGGAGTAATGACTCGGAAGGAGATGTGGTGGTGGTTGGTGGTGGTGGTGGCGCCACCCCATCAAAACACACGCACGCACACATACACACACACATACACGCACATACTATATATACTATATATACACGCTCCTTGACTCTGACACACCCCATAATTCATACGCTGTGTAATGTGACAAACGATTAACTACTTGTCATTGCATCGGCCCCCAAAAACCGGGCAGACAATATACAGGGCGCTGCATAAATCATTAGCGTTGTTTGCGCGGATTAAACGCTTTGGTAGTTTCCAACACAATGCAATCGTTGTAGGCTTTACATTCTTTAACACATTTTATGTCACATCTTTAACTATTTAGTCATTTGTTTACAAGATTTTCTTAAAAATTTATTAAGTATGTCATTTAAAATTGTTAGCAATTTCATAGATTAACAAAATATAAAGAATTCTTAAGCATTCTTAAAAACAGTTTAAAATTATTGAAGAATTATTTGAAAAATGTATTATTGTAAAAAAATTATCAAATAATGTCACAAAATGTTGTATATATTGTAAATTGTGCTAAAAAATGTTGCAAAATTTGTCAAATTGACTCATTTGGTAAAGAATTTGTAAACATTCTTAAAACCTGTATAAAATTTTTTGAAGAATGATTTGAAAAATGTTGTTTTATTAGAAAAGTTATATAAAATCTTAAAAAATTCTAAAATAATTATACAAAATTGCTAAAAACAGTTTAAAAATCTTAAAACTTAGTCATTTGTGAAACAATTTATAAACATTCACTCGAAAATTATTCTTTTATTTTTAAAAAATTTGCTGCACATTTGTCAAAATTGCGATTTATTTACTAAAGAATTTGACCGATGCAATTTAAAGGGCCGTATTCGAAAAGTCTGATAGCTGTTGAAATTTCAACATTTTTTAACACACGACACGGCCGACCGTTGTTAATAAATCATTCAACAATGACGTAAAAATTATGTGTGTGTATGAGAAGATTAAGCGCCTTACTTATATTCCAATACAATAAATTATATGGAAACGAAATACGTTTTTTAGCTTAATTTTTAAGCATTACAATTTCATTGATTATGCATTATATAAAACATATGCGTCAGGATTATAATATAATCCCTTTACACGGATGATTTTTCGTTCTTGTTTGGTGTGTGTGTGTGTTTGTTTGTCGTATTGTTGTGCGCGAAGAAGGTAGACGGAAATCAGGTGACAGATGTTTTGGCTTTTTTCTTCTTCAACTTTATTCAATTAATTATCGCTTAATTTATAGGCGATATCATAAATTAAAAGCCGCGCGCGAGTGCGTTTTATTTCTTGCACCTTTTTCGATCGTATTTGTATTGGCTGGACAAATTTTATGTACCTACACACATCGTAGACGTATACTTTTTTTTACAACACTACACATTTACATATCGTTAATCAATTGCTTATTTACCGCTCCGATAGCGTAATTTGCCCCCAATTTTTCGTTGATTGTTTATCGGCCTGATTTACATCTTTATCGGATTGATTAAAATTAAGTGAATTTGTTTTACGATTTGATTAATGTCGCACACAGTTCGAATACAAAAAAAACAATGCATATAAAAATAGATAAAGAAGAAATTATTCAGTTATCTACAACTAGTTGACAAGAAAATAATAAAACAATATATATAAATTAAGTATCTACAGATCTAGTTACTAATCCCTAAAATAATGTAAATCAAAATTTTATAAGAAATGTAAAAATGTGAAATACATTGATTGAAATCAATCGACAATAAATGGAAATTTTTCATTAAGAAAACAATATATTATAGAGAAAATTCTACCAGAAATAAATTATTAAAAATTTGTATATAGGTACAGATTGAAAGGAGGCATTATATTGACGAACCCTATTTTCAATACAACCTGTAAATAAATCGCAAACTCCATAGAAAATTTAAACTGTTTTGATTGCCGGGCATATAAATTGTCAAAAGGGAGCAACTTTTCACGTCCCAATTTTGCAACAACGTCATCTTATCTATACACACACACACACACATACATTTCGTTGTTGAAATTAATAATGTAGCGTGTTTTTGTCATCAAAAACAGCGATTTTTGTTGTTGTCTGTTTTGTGGGGCGGTGGCGGCAAACGTGCGCCTTTCGCGCAAAGCAGCATAAGAGAGAAAAAAAACATGAATCGAAAATGTTCATCTCCGGGACAGTATGATTACCCAGGAACACAGTGAAAAGAAAATGTCTTTTATCGAGGGCGTGCAGTTGACACTCTGCTCGAAGAGGGGAAAGGAATGGAGCGGAGCGGCGACGCGAGGGCGGGCAACGACGACGACGACGATGATGACGATGACGACGACGGCGGCGCGCAATTGCTTTATATGTTTCGGAAGGAAGCGGCGAGGACATCAAACGCGCATACAATACACTATACATTATATGTTATATACAAAATTTATCCATCTCGCCTCTTGATTTTCGAAATTGTCTTAATGTGCCCAAGCGGCCGATAAATTTTTTGGCGTTTCGTCGTCTGCATCGGCCGGTCGGTCGGTCGCTGCGGACATTTTTTGGTGAAGGGTTTTATTTTTTTTATATATAAAACGGATATTTATGCGCGTCGAGGTTTTTAGTAGCTTGTTTTATTTTATCACTACAAGGATCGTATCGTAATTCTCTTTTATTTTAATGTCAAAATGACTTAATTGTTGTTTTACTAGTTTCTCTTTTCACTTAATTGATGATGACATTTTACGTATTTTATTCGCAGCCAAATCTAATTTATAATTAATTGTTCGGCGCCGATGTAGAAAAAAAACAAGCAGATATTTATGGCAATTACACGATTTTAATTAGCAGTACACAGTAATTTGTGCCAAATCGATAGGAAAATAAAATTAATGATAATAAATTTAACGAAACTTTTTTTGGTTATTTACAAAATGTATAAATCGCATATATTTTAGACATTTTCAATTAATTTTTAATATTCTTAGTAAACATAATCGACAATTTTGTTTTATTTTAAGATTTGAGTCATTTTTTAATTAAATTTAGCCCCGATTAATAATTTTTTGATATAATAATGGATAATTATTTAAATGCATATTAATATTTAAACATTTTCAATTCTATTTAATAAATTTTAGTGTTAATTACAAGATTTGAAAATATTTAAACGTATTTTAGGTTTTTAAACGAGTTTTCGCTGATTTTTCAGAAAATTAAACAAATACCTGTAATTTAATTAAGTTGTTTAGTCACAATTAACAACATTAAAAAAATCATATCATATTTAAATATTTTTATCAATTTTTTAGTCAATTTAATTTTTGTTAATAATTTTTAATGATTTTTTTTTAAATTATTTCTGTTCCTTTCAATTAAATGAGTAGGGATATAGTAAATCGTCCCCTTATTAATTCAAATAATTCAAATTATACTACTTAATATTTTATGAAATAGTTTTTTTAGTACTATCCCTCTTGCTGATGATTTAGCAACCAAACCTAAAAGCAAATCTTTTTCATGAATTCGAGGCCACGTCGTTAAGCATCATTAACTTCTTTGCAACATTGACACATTTTTATATAACGATTTTGCACCACTAAATCGGACATAGTAAATAGTTGATACCCATTGTGCATTCATTGTCTTCCACTCACTTTCGACAAATGACTCATCCATAGTCCTACCTCAACCAAAAAATTATTACATTGTCTTTTTTTCCTCTTCGCCTCCTATAATACGAAACAATAATGGCTAATAATAAAAATGCAAACGAAAACAAACGGGAGAGAGAGAAGAAGAAGAAAAAAACATACATATATATATGTAGTTGAGGCGCGCACGCTTTTTCTATCGATTGTGTATATGTGTGTATGTGTATGTACGAGTCTCCCATTGTTCATTCAGATACGATCGAAATTGAACGGAGAAGAGAGGACGAGTACGAGAATACGACGACGACGGCGAGGTGGAGGAGAGCAGCGAAAAAATCAAGATAACCATTCGGAGATTCATATAAAAAAATACTTGACAATCCAAACATACCATAACCTAACAAAATGCATTCCACACGATATTTGTTTCGTGCTTTTTGATTGTTTTGTAAGGTGTTACATAAAGCCACGGTTTTTTCTCGTCGTCGTCGTCGTCGTTATTGCTGCTGCTGCTGCTTACTTGCTTCTACCTATGTCTATATGGAACCTCGGTCGTGTGATACCGCGACGGAGAGTGGCGCGCGAGTGCAGCGAGGTGAGATGTGCATGTATATGTGTAGATGTGTATTTATGTGTGTGTGTGTGTGTGTGTGTGTGTGGAGGAATAAGTTTTTAATCAAGAGAAGAGAGAAGGCATTTACATACAATGGACAGATTTACAGCCCGATAAATGTTCCAGACACTTTTCGACGACTCTATATAGACGTTTATTTATTGAATAATTCGATTTTCTCGTAAATCATGTCCGGGATTGCATTTATTAAAACATCGTTTTTAATTTAAATTCAAATTTGTCGCTTAATTAGTTTGCAGCAGATCGTATTAGTTTTATCTAGTTGTGTAAATGCATCGAACAATAATATATGAAAAATTATTGTAAGTACTAATTATTGGGAAATATTAAAAGTCAATAATGGATTCCATTTAGCATTTGGCAACCCAAAATTGAACAATTGTTAAAAGTAGGAAAGACAAAAGCACTTATAATTGTTTATAAAATATTGCAAAAATTAGTAGATTAGAATTATAGTAGTAATATTTATTTATTGAATAATTTGATTTTCTGGTAAATCATGTTCAGGATTGCTGCATATACTAAAACATCGTTTTTATTTCGCAGTAAATATCGCATTAAATATCTATCTTGTTGGGCGAGTGCGTCGATTAAGCAATTTCAATACAAAAAACAATAATATGTAAAACTATACGGATCATTGCCAAATATTAAAAGGCAGCGTCTTTTGTAATATCGAAAAGTGCATTAGATATTTAGCATTTGGCAATGTAAACAGATAAACAATTGCATGATTTTTATTGTTTTGTTTATTTACAACAAGTTGGCAATGAAGAATAAAACAATTATTTAATAAAAAGCATTTTTAGTTTGGAACATTGCACAAGTTATTCGTTTAGAATGATACTAGATAGAAAATTGATAAATTTTAATAACTAATTTATGTAAATTTGCTATTTAAAGATCTTGCAATTTTTAATTTTTAGTAATGTATTGATAAAATCAAAAACCAAAACCAAAAATTTGTAAATTTTTTTATACTTGACTAAAAGATTTGCTATAAAAAATATGCAGGTATATATTTCTTTTAACTACATTAATAAAGCCGTTGTTTAAAATTATAGGGGATAGTATTAAAAATGCAAAAAATAGATAAAATCTAAAATAAAATGTAAAAGATCAAATATGACGTCATTAAATATTTAACAAAAATTATGGCAATATGTGTATAAAGCTAGCTTGTGGCAAAAATCTCTCCAAAATTTAGTAGTTTTATAATTATTAATTAATAGAACGAATCAACTTTGATTATTATAAAGTTACAATATAAATGTCAATTTTCTTTAAATTTTTACTATAAAATATGTCTAGGTACCCAATTCTTGCTGCAGATATACAAAATTTCACAAATTACCTCTGGCAAGAGAGAAAACAAAAAAGACTGCTATTTTATTTGTATTTCCAGTTGCATATCATACAGTTAAGTTGAAAACTTTTATTTCAATTTTTGTAAATGCAAAAAAAAGTAACCAAGTATATTAAACCATCTTTTTGGAACAATCGTTTATGCAAATCACTGATTACCCAAAACGCCGCATGAATTTAATGTGACACAAATACATTATTATCGCTCCTCGCCACCAAACACAATTTACGAAAAATCTAATCATTTAAACAAAAAAAACGCGCAGCCTTTCTAAAAAAAATATTTGTGAGTGTATATGATTACAAAACAATTTAATGATTATCCAACCATAACATAAATAAAAATCTAATTTACATATCTTTCCAGCCTAACATGATTAGAATAAATTTATTTCACTCGAACGTTTAATTTCGAGCCAGATCAGAAAATTCGAGAGAGAAAGAGAGGAAAAAAAAGACAAAGCGACGCATTTTTGCTTTAAGAAAGGGTAAAATCAGAAAATCAAAAAATATTTAGTTTAAAAATTGCAATGGGAAAACAAAAAAATTAAAGAAATACTCTAATTTGAATTTTTTGTTAAGAAAATGTTTATATTTTGCTGGAAGCAAGGGTACAAAGTCAAAAAATTGGTTTAATATACGCATATATGATTAGTAATTAATATATTGAGCGCATAATTTGAAATTTTTGGAAGGAAGGAGGCAAGAAATCAAGCTGTAACCAACAAAATCGCACTAATATGTTGCAAAAAAAATAAAAAAATGCGTTAATCAGAGAGTGACTGTTACTTAATTATTATACTAAAACGGAGTTTGAATTTTTTATTACGAAAAGGTGACAGAGTACAAGATTTTTCCGAAAAAATGTGCGCTAATATATTGTTAATAGCACGCGCGCGCTTGTTAATTAGTGCACAGGGGGTTCGAATGTGAGCCCCCCGCAACCCGAATGTGTTTGTGTGTTGGATGGTTTGGGAATGTTTAATTAGGTGCCTTCGCATTGTTCGAATACCGCGCATAGTTGGGATGAGGAATGCCTTCAGGTTATAGTGAGTTATGCTCCTTCTATAGCACACACACATTATACACATAGAAAAGCAGCGACTAAAATAAAACAAATCTCGTATTCGGCTGCACGAGCTGTGTGGATTATTATTGTAATAATTATTAATGATTTTGCGGAATTGTATGTTTGTGTATGTGTTGTATGAGTGCGCGCTCGCGCTTCTTCTTCTTCTTCTTCCACTACACCGCTTTTTCTGTTTGTTTTGTTTCGTGGGGTGGTTGATACGGCGTATTTTGATGGTTGAGATATCGATTGCTCCGCCTCCCGCTGCGCCAAAACTGTCGTCATGGAAACCGCGACATAGTGTATTGTGGGGTGCCGCAGCAGTTTGTACAATGCCACCCCCAACAACACACACACACATACACGCACATGTACATCCACAGGCGGCGTATAGTAGTAGTACACGAAGAGAATGTGCCACAAAAAATCAAATTATCACTCGACGTTTCTTTTTTGTCTGTGTGTATCTTCATTGAATCATCAAATATGTTAAATAATCGCATTAAAAACAATTGAAATGGAACACACCCCAAATACGAAATTAATTAAAGCAAGCAAGTTTACTATAAATATATATATATATATATATATAGTTTTGCGTTACAACTGTCTTTAAGATAATTACACACAAAGCACTACGTAAATTTATTAGAGCTTTTTGTTATATAATTTTCATGACTACTTTTAGATGTAAGAAAACAACAATTGTGCAGAATATAAGAAAATCTTTATCTCTAACATCGTTTACTTACTACTTACTACTACTAAATAATCAATTTTTATTAAGCAACCCAAATTTTGTTGAAATGGTTTTTTGTCACAAGATTTTCATAACTAATTCAAATTATTTTTACTCCTTTTTTGTAAAAGAACCTTTATTATTAAAAATTTATAGAAAAATAACAAGTACAGTTTAAGGTTACCATTAATCCAAGAATATTATGGCAAAGTGCATAAGGCGTCCAAAATTTAATATTGATTTTAAGCAATTCATAAAAATTTATTAAGTAGTTACGATGAAAAGTTGTACAAAGTAAGGTCTTTTCGTTGCAAAAAAAATAAATTATATTTTTTTATCAGATGGTTTTCATTACATGAGTTTACTTCTAAATAGACCGCACTTTAATGCTTTTTTGATGATTTTTTATAATTTTCTATACTTGACAAAATAATCAGAAATTTTCCATAAAAAAATATAAGGTTTTCATCAATTATAAGAAACTTATTGGAAAATGCATAAAATACATTAAAATTAATACTAACTTTAAGCAAGTACTAAGTTAAAGGGAGTTAAGTTTCTAGAAAATCCTATCAACATTATAATTTATATAATTTAATCAATTTTTCTTAAATATAAGTGAAAAACTTAATTCTACTACGAAACATTTTTTACTAGAAAGTGAGCAATATAGTAAAGTTTTCTTAAGAGATAATTTATTTGAAAAATTTCAATCAATAAATAAAGTTGTTTGGTTTTTCATTCGATGAGAGTTAAAATAATAAATTCTTCGTTGGTTCGCGCATGGTGGAAGTTATAAAACGCAGTGCCCAAACAGCAATAAATTGCTATAAATTTATATCACTCGTCTTCTTAACGAATACGTAATAAATTCATGAATGATAGTTGGCGATGTAAATTATAATGTAGTATAGGTTATGTGATGTAACTAAGTGGGTGGAGGATGATTGTTTCTAGCTGTCGGACACAGCAGCCACGTGCTCGTCTGCTCGTGAAGTGTATGCGGAGTTTAATGAGGGGTTTTATCGGCGATGCGTCCTCTCTCTATGTGTATTTATGTGTGTGGCTGTTTATGAACGTGCGCGCGCGCGCGACCGCGCTATTTGCGCTATTTACTTTGGCCTTTTTTCCATCTACACGACGAGTGTGTATACGCACAGTTTTTTCGAAGGGGGGTAAGTCATAATCAAAGCGACGTGCCTTACTGACTTTGACGGCTCGTCGATGAGTGCTTTAATTATCTATGTATACATTTAAACTACAGCAGCAGCAGGGTAAATTAATTAAGTATAGAGATATGCAACCATACATACTCTCCAAATACTCAAATCCATTACAAATTTTGCATTCAAACTTCAATATTTGAATTATGCACTTCTAGTTGCAGTAATTATGTCTGAGAATGCTAATAAATTTATAATGCGCCATTTAAAATTATGGTAATTATTCAATTTCAAACCGAAAATGTTAAGTTATTATATAGGTAATAAACTATAAAGAACTAAAATTATGCATTTAAATTGGCAGAATTTACGTAAATTCGTATTTAAATTCTAAGGGGGACATTGCTTCATATCAAATTCAAAATATTAATGCTCTTAAATTGTTTATGAAGCAAATTAATTAAGATTTTATGTAAATATATGTACGCATAATATAAAAATCGTAGATTCTAGAACAAATACCTTATTCCTAATGTACTACCAATAATTTTTGCAGTTATTAGTTATAAGTTAATAACAAAACCAAAAATTTTATTTAATTAATTGCCAAATTCTTAAAACTGACAAAAAATATGCAACCATACATACACTCAACTGCATACAAAATCGTAGATTCTAAAAAAAACATTATTTCTAATATATTACCATTAATTTTGACAATGAATTGAAACGAAACAATTACAAATCCATTGGCATGCTTTGGGAATTATGACAGTCTATAATACCCAAACAATAAAAAAAAATACAAATCCTATATAATATGCAACAATATATACACCAAATATACGAAGACGTAATAATTTTATCACTTATTGTGCAATTGCATACGCAAAAATTTAAATTTTGCATTCATATTGTTATAGAAGTATTAATTAAGTATGCAGACATATGTAAGCCGAAGCTATGTGTACAAAAAACCAAAACAAAAATTATAATGTGTCATCGATAATTTTCTAAGGCCGATGATGATTGTTCAATTCCGAACCGAAAAATTTTAATTAATTTTGTTGTGTATGCGATGTCGTTTTGTTTTCTTCACCGTTCACATTCATTCTTTTTTCTGGCTCGAATATAATCCCATCATGTAACAGAAGAGAAGAAGGCAAAGACGAAGAGGAAGAAAAAAAACGAACGAAATAACAATAATAAAATGTATTGTTCAGCATATAACAGCCATTTTAAATTCACCAGCCTAGAACTATTAGTATTATTGATGATCTTTTTGTGTTGGCCACACGAGTTTTATTGATTGATGATCAATATGCTGGACGTCATGAAAATATCGAAAACCCTCTTATAATAATATTATATATTATGCGTTTGCCGTCTCCCTCACGCTCACGCGCGCGCCCCTCGCGATGCAAACGAATAATAAAAAGGATGAATTTTTGTTTCAATAATAAATGAGTTGGAAATCGCTTTTTTTCTCTTCTTCTCCGTCTCTCGTCTTCCTCATCGGTTGTTGTTGCTGTTATGGTTGTTGTTGCTGTTTGGGGAGGCGAAATCTACATAATGTAATTTTTCAATCAATACCAAGTTGCATGTAAGTATATTTGCGCGATTGTGATTTGATTCAAGGCAACGCTTAAAAATTATCCAATTACTCAAATGCGCAATGATATAAAGTTTAAGGTATATGTCAGATTGGTGCATTATTATGATGGGTTCGGTTTTAATCTGCTCTGAAATAAGCTTTACGATATTTTACTAAATAGCATGCAGTAGTAAAGGTAGGTAAGTGTAGAGCGCTTAATTTAACCTCATTATTTATTGCATATTTGTTTAAACCAGCGATACTAAAACGAAGGTAGATTGCGTGCAAAACAATTAAATACTATCATAAAATAAAAATAATTGGGAAGCTAATTCTATAAGTGAATTTAGCTGTACTGCAAAAAAGTAATTTGCTATAGGAAACTAATATTTCTATTTTTAAGAAGACTTCGACAGATAAGTGTCCGTGTATGGTACATCCCCTTACATCCACCGACATCTAACTAAATAACTATATAAAAGTGGATGAAAAATTATTAAAAATTACATTCATTATAAAACCAACATGTACTGAATTTTCGGTATTAATCATGAATTTCTTTAAGTATATCAATTTTATTCGTAAAGTCCAATAGTTTACTTACTATAAATGATACATAAAGATTACGATAGATTTTAATAGATAAGTGCGAAACTATTTTTGCTACATTTCATGGCTAAAACGCCCATTTCGATATAAACCCAAAAAATAGAACTGTTTGTTTAAAACACATGTATTATTATTTGCTTCAAATGGTAACTGGCAATTCATTTTTGTATATTCCTGCAAATCTATGAATAATACTTAGATATATAGCAAATCTAAGGCTTGACAAACTCAAAATTAAAACAATTCCAGCCAATATAATCACTATAATAACATTTTGTAATCAATAATTTTGCCTACGATAGAATTTATTGGAAGAATACGAAACTTTTTGCCACATTTCAGGTAACGCTGCTTTATGCTAACGCACTCTTATAATATTTCCTATCCATATAGATAAACAGCAAATTGACAAACTCAAAACAAAAGAGTTCTAGATGACACAATGACTATGATAACCTTTTGTAAGCAATAATCTGTATCACGATAGATTTTAATAGGTGAGTGCGAAACTTTTTTTTGCTACATTTCATGTTACGCTATGCGCGCTTTGGTTGAAATGCACATTTCGATGTAAACATAATTACACCGTTTTATAATCATCCTGTATGTGAAGTTAATCGGACAGCTGTATATCAGGTACAATATTTAAAGGAAGAAAAAAACCACTAAAGTTGCATGTGTATATATATACAAGGTGTATAAGATTAATGACTGGCGCGATCTGATTCGATAAACTAATGAACTATTGTGTTTAAAATAACTTACTTGCAAAGCTATCGGCCCATCCTTCTCCAACGCACGCTCCTGCCTCTATCGCCAGCATCCTTCAACAATAAAAAAATAATTCATTTTGTATTTCATTGTTGTAACATTTTTTTTTGTTTTGCTTTTTTTATTATTATAAATATATTTCTCGGACAAATCGGACTACAGTGTATTCATTCCCATTATTATACACATATTAAATCATATAATAAAAATGAAATGGTGCGTTTTTTCTTGTTTTTGTTTAATCATTCATCAATCAATCAATGGAATATGTATATATATATTTAATTTTTCTACATAGTTTCAAGCAGGCATAAATTATTGTCGATGTAAGTTCGTTGTTTAACAATAAACGCTGTGTGGCAATAATGAAAAGGGTGGCATTAGAAAATTTTTACTTTTTCGTCCAGTTATTTAGCTCACTGTTTCATTATCATAGTGCACCGAATTTAGTGTCGCACAAAGAGTAGTGTCGCATAACTATGTGACCAATTATACACAGAAGTTAAAAAAGTCGTCTAAAAGAAAGGACACGATCATTTTTCTTCAAAAGGTATTAAAAAATTTTGATTAGTTAATTGTTTGACTTCCCCGTTTTATCGCGGTGCATCAAATGACACTAAACGTCATTTACAACTGTCAAAACAAAAGATTATAATCGTCTCAGAAGACACGAAATTGTGTTTGACACAAAAATTTCAATAAAGTTGCAATTATCAGGTTATGTAATAATTAAGTTACTAATTATTTTTATAAAATTAACCAAAAAAAGGGGGGCGGGAAAATATTCATTATCGCAGTTTTAAAAATAATCTTTGTCCTTTATCACAAAGACAAATTAAGCTGCATTCCCAGACTGCACAATAATGCAATGCACTGCTACTTTTTTACGATGTGGCGCATAATGCAATTTATGCATTGTTGAATACGCTTTTTTTGATTCATCCGTTATGCGCACATTCAGATGAATAACATTCTGCTTATGCAGTCGTTGCATATTATGCGAGCTTCGGAACAAATCCTTACTGTTTACTAACATAAATATAAAGAGGTGCATATATATTTTTGCATTACAGTGATAAGTAGCTAAGGGAGGATTTATTTTAGCAAAATAAGCCAAGTATAATATAATTTAGAACGGTCAATACAAAAGCAAGCCACAAGAGTCTAGATAAAATTTTCAATAAAACTGATAATAATTATGTTTAGTAATAAAAAGTACAAAACCATATATTTGCAGAAAAACTAGTGTCATTTTCCATCAATTATCAAAGCAAATATTGCGTTTAGAACGAACTTTTTAATAACATATTTAACATTATTAAAAATTTAGGTAATTTACTCTAATTATTCACGTAAATAGTACCGATTTACTGAAAAGAACTGCATATTATATGATATACGTGTAGTTATAAGGAGCGGCGTATTTTTTCAACATATATAACAGCAACAAGCAGACTAAGGAATTTTGTTAGTTAATTACTTCACCGCCTTGTTTGATTGGAATGAATCAAACTATGCCAAACGTCATTTGCAACTATCACAAAAATGCAGCATAACGTTAGTAAAAACCTGTGGGATTTGTGTGACGACAAAATCTTAAACGCCTCGAAAATAGCAAAATAAATGCTCTAAATGTATTTTTCGTTTTGTTTTTCCAATTCTTTTTCCGTCTTTAACATTTTTTGCTCTTTTTAGATTAAAATGTGAAAAAACTGCAAAAGGTGCAAAAATCGTAACAGAAATTATTAAAAACTAGCGAAAAAGCAAAAAAAACGCAAAACAAGTTGAAAAAGTACAAAAAGACACAAAAATGTAAAAACGACACAAAAACAAGTAAAAAATGCGCAAATAAGAGAAAAATTGCAAAATTTTTGAAGGCTTTAAACTTTTCAGACCACGCTCTTATTAAATTCACAAGTTTTTCTCGTCGACAAATTCCATATAAACCGATTTTTTTAAGTAAATAATTTAAAAATTTGCTTTCAATTATAAATATAATGCATCAAAACCATTGGAAGGAGTTTTGTATATAATCTTTCTACATTAGAGTGTGTTGAAAATCGTGCACGCATTTAATTTAGTAATTAGCTGTTATAATATGTTGAAGGATTGGCCAATTAAAATTGCATCAAGTAAGCAGCTGTGTGTATGTGTATAGAGTTTGAAAAACGCCCCGGATAAATTCCCAATCATCAAGGAATGGTGGCATAATTTAATGATTTCGATACTATATCTACTACACGTTAGTTTCTTAATTAGTTTTAATCATGATGATTGTGGGAGATAGGCAACCAATTATAGACGAAATTTGCATTGTCACATTTTTTTATTTCGATTTGGGAAATTAAATTTTTTGGTGTGAGCGAGCGAGCGAGCGAGTGAGAGGAGAGGAGCGCGCGCGCGGTATGATGGCAATGATTCAGCGAGAAAAATATCAATTTATCATCATCTTTCGTTTCTTCAACGTTTAACTATCGTATATATATAATATATATAAGACAGCGAACTTTTCACGCACAATTCTTAGAAAATTTGTCCAGAACGCCAACAAAAGGGAACGATCACTTTTTTGACAAATCAATTTGTGTTTGTTGAACGAGTGCGAGAGGAGCAAAAAAAATGTTATGTTGTATTTATGGGCGTGTCAGTTTATTATTTTTTCGTTAAAATGCAATTAGCTCCCATATATATAGAATTTTTTTCTTATAAATTCTCTATTAGTTTGTTTCGTATAAATATATTAATAATGTTTTTATGCGATCGTAAAAGTGAAATGATTTCAGCTTTAAATTTATATAATAATGTAGTTGTTTACGTTTACAATCAATTAATTTTGGTAAAGTTTTGTAAATTCCACAGTTTTTATTGCTTCGTGCGCAGTAAAAATCCATAAAATATATTTTTTAATTATTACTTAAATAAATAATTATTGTAGATATTAAAAGTAGTTGAAATATATTCAATTTTGAGGAATTTCATACAAGGAGATCCAAAATCAACAAATAAGATTTGATATATAAAAACGTAAATTAAATATAATTGTTACTTGCCAACTATTTTCATATTTTTTATCACCTCAAAATGTTCTCGAAAAGATCTATCTAGAAAGGACATCATTTTTTTAATGCGGAACTGATTATTTATTATTTTTGTAGAGTAGTTACTCTACTTTTTAAAACAATTTGGATGGAAATCTTTAAATCCTTAAAGAAAAATGCTTAAGAGTAAAGAATAATCAATAAAGAGGATCGAATGCAATTTCCACACAGCGTGTCTGTCACTAAAAAATTCTAAAAATATCTCAAAAAGTAAGAAAATTTCATACAACTAATAATAGCAAATAACTGATTTGGAAAAAAAACGTGGCCTATAGTCAATCTGAGCTTAGGATTTCATTCGCTTTAAACCCAACGTTGGATAAAGGGTTAAAAAAGTTTTAAAAAGTAAAAAAAAAACCTAAAGTTAATAATACCTGGTTTAGAAAAAAGTGAGACCTATATTCAATCTATGCTTAGGGTTTTACTTTTTCTAACCACTGCAATGGATAAAGTGTCTAAAATATTAAATTTTTATAATAAAATATAAAATATTTTAGAAAATTTACCCAAGGATGACTTTATACAATTTTTGCGTTAAGATCCGCATGTCGAAGCCTTCAGACCGTCAGCGAAGGACTTTTGTATATTTAGTCTTCCTTACAATATCAGTTTTTCTTGACCAAAGCTGAATTTAAATATATGACAATTTTTAAGACTAGCATATCAAACATAAAACATTTTCGTATTAATTTTCACCTAAATTATAGAGATAATTTTTTGATGAAAAATTATTTGTAAAATACACTATCTAATAAAATTTAGTATAGCATGGATACCTACTATATAAGATACTTCAAATAACCTTTCCTTTGTTTTAATCTAACATTGAAATTACTCTAGGTATATAGATATTAAAAATGTTGTTAGATATGTTAAATAAACTCATTACGAAAATATGTTGATGGATTTCAATTAATTTCCATACATATGCAGGTCTTTGATGTTTCATGCCATATGCAAAGTATATGCGCGCATGCAGATTGCAAACAAAGATTTATTGTCTACACATTTAGCCATGTTAATAAGGATAAATTCTTATTAGGTAATGTATGTAAACCAAATCTAATTATAAATGCGTGTAGGTATATATATAAATATATTTATTAGGTAATATGATAAAAATACTTGCAATTCTTCAAGCATATGATTTTCCATTGAATTAATTCAAGATCAAAATCATGATTTTTTTGCATATCTTTCTTCAAATTTATGGCATGATTTTCATCTAAATTAAATTAAATTAAATTATAAAATCACTTGTCCAAATTTAACGCTTCTTAACTTGTTAATATATGAGCAAAAATGTTTCCTACAATTAAGGAATAGTAAGGTTTTAATGTTGATTTATCAATTTTGAAAAAATTATGCTATATTTTATTAATTACTATCATTTTAATTAAGGGAATGTCAGGAAGCGATTGTTTTGGAATCACATCAATTGCATCAATTTGGAGGAAATACATTTTGCTCGGGATATGATTTTTAATAGCAATTGCTTGGGATGGGACCAAAATTTCGGAGTTTTTACTAAAAATCTCTGAATTACTATCTGATCTTGCTGATTTGGCATAAACTTTACTTAAAATTACCCGGAACATGTAAATGTATATGTTTGATACTTTTCGAGCTAGTTTGACCAGAAATATGTTAGTATTTTAATATTAAATCTTTTAGAGAATACAAACCAGCAACTAAAATGGACACTTCAGACTAAACGATTTTCAGACTTAACTACACTACTTGTTGGAATTTATTTCACCTTGCATACTTTGTACTTACTAATAAATGAACAAAAATATTATATTTAGTGAAGACACATGAAATATTGAATGTTTGTTTAACAGTTTATATGTAAATATTTGTCACTGTGGCATAATTAATTCAACAATTCATTAGTTTTATTTCTCAATATTATCAGCATGGATTAAAA
>JARJDW010020091.1:0-23243 GCA_030264715.1 Adinopsis sp. GC000173
AACGAAGTTACGCTCATTGCATGAAAGGAAAATTGATGATTTTCAGTGGTAAGAATTGTATATTAATTTCTCCCTTTCAATTAGAACCTGCAAATTACCTTTCGTAAACGCATATGACATTTTTTATGGTGCTATACACACTGCAAAAGTACAATTTTTAATTAAAAATTTTTCATTAATTCTTTCCGCTGGAATAGCGAATGTATTAATATATGCATTTGCAAAATGAAATTATTCAAACATTGTTCGGTATAATGTAGAAACGTAGTTGAAGAAAAATTGTTGGCATATTTAACAACAAAAAAATGTATTTTCGAATAAAATGTCGTAATAATAAAACGAACAATGTTGTTTTAATTCAAATGGACTACATGCGGTAATCCGATAATATATCTACAGCAATGTAAACGTAATGAAAGATAAATATACAAGAGCTTATAAAGAACATTCTATGCTGGTCATTTTAATGTTTGAGGAAGAATGAAATGTATTTTAAAATTAAAGCCACTTTATATCTTCATCATATCCACGTACAAAATGTTTAATGGAATATTCAGGTTTTTATTGAACGTGAAGCAAATTGTGTATGTGCGGAATGATTTTTTTTTGTATGCTCCGGCATTATTAGCTATGCACCTACGTACATAAAAAATGTAAATAGCCAGTTAATAATTAAATTATTTTATAAACAAAAAGTCACTGAGCGTGGAATTTGTTTCAGTTTATAAACTGCGTGATGTTTTTAACGTATTAATTAATAATGAATTAACATTTTTGTTTGCATGTGTGCATAAAATTTCCTATAAACTCCATAAAAATATTTGCTCTGTGATTTTAACTAATGGAATAATCCGCAAATGTTATTAATATGGTATTGCTATTAATTACTTTAACAGCGCAAATATATACAGGGTATTTTCAATGCACGGCTTTGAGCAAAGTACTGCATAGAAGATGTATCTATGAAATATATAATAGATATTGAGACAAGATTATTTTATTACTTATACAAAGTGCACAATAAAAATAATAAAGACACAAAGACTTCAGAGAAGATTACAATGATGAGTTTGTTGAGGGGCGTATTCATTAGCACCTTTTGTTAGACTATTCCAATTTTCGTTTCACTTAACTATTGGTTAGGATATCTTAAGTAAATCCGTTAAATCAACATCGCTTTTATTCAAATAATTTTAACTTATTTAGAACTGTAAGGGCCGATTTCATAATCAAATCACTAATCCTCGATTAACTAAAGGAGGAGTTAAACTAATGGTCTCTTAATATGACATTTAAAATTTTTCAATTTCATAATCAATTTAATTCCTACCTTAGTTATTGTTACATTAAGTGAGGTTGGCAATGCTATATTCCTAAATATTCCTGACATTTCCACCAAAAAAACAAGGTTGGCAATGCTGAATCCCTAACAAATTCAAATTATATTATCATTTGTAAATTATTATAAATTTGTTCATAGATAATTTCAAACGTATAATTTATTCTTTTTTATACACTTTTTGTCTTCTTCAAACTTCTTCATCGTCCGAAGATGAAGATGATGTTTCCCATACATGGCGGTTAATGATAAATACAATTAAGAGCACTTCAATTATAAGTTACAATTTATAACCTAAAAATTGACGATTGCTTTTATTTACATGTGAAATGATTCTAATTCTCCCTTTAAAATTTAAGTGTCCGATATCGGTCCCTTAACTTTAATCGAGGATTAACACTAATGGTCCGTTAAAAAACATTATGAAATTGATTTTAAGTTTAACGGAAGACTTCAATTTTAATAGACCATTAAATGTGATTATGAAATCGGCCCTAATAATTTTTTATACCTTCCAATAACAGAATTACAAGCTCATTAATATGTGGCATGACACAGAAATTGTGATGGTAAAATGTCTTCTAAAAGAAGCAATGTGTGATATGATGTAAGTATTTTACTCTTCTTTAATTCATAACATGTTCACTATTTTTTGTAATTGTTTTATCCGCAAATCAAGAGACAAACTGATGATGACCAAAAAATCTTTGCCGAAACTTTACAATCTAACGTAGTTACGTTTTTGTTGAAAACTTTACACCTGTTTCACAAACCCCTTCCTATTTATGAATTACCATCTTATGAATTCCTCAATGAATTTTAACTTATGCTACATGGAAAGTGTATTGCGTATATATTAATTTTGATGTATCGATTTGCCCAGGCGAGCTTTTATTTGCGTGGGATCATTTAGATCAAATACAATTGTAAATTGATATTTTTTAATATTTAAAATTGTATTTATAATACTTTACTTCACCGTCAAGTGAAAACCTACAATTTTGTTCGCTTTTAGAATCGTAGATTAAAAATAGCAGTTTTCATTAAAGAATTGACGAAACAGTTGTACAACATCAAAATCAAGCTCATCAAAGAAATCCTAATCAGAAGTTGTAGATCTGTGTATTTATAATTGGTTGACTGCTTCCAAAAAAAGGGTGACGATACTTATTAATGAGCTACTACAGCATTTCAAATAATCTAAAAAAGTATAGTGCTATACTGAAAGAGTGCAATGCCATTGTGTATCACAAGAGACTTCAATAATGTTTCTTATAACAAGGCCAAAATCTGTAAAATATATCTAAATATTGTCAAATAATTTTATTTCGCAACTTTTTAATTGCTGAGCAACTTTCTTATGGTTTAAGAATATTTATGCTGGGCTAAACTACTACCGCGTAGTTATTGAACAAGATTTTTTAACATTTTTTAAATTTTACTTCAATATCTCTAATAAAATACGGACAAACACATTAAAAATAAAGAAAAAAATGTTTGTATCGTAGGAATGTAATGCCATTGCGAATCGTAGACACTTACTCTGATAGTTTTTTATAAAAATTGCAAAAATCGCCAAACAATTTGTTTCCGCAACTTTTTAATTGTTGAGCAACTTCCTTATCGTCTAAAGACACTGATGCTGGGCGACACTACCGCCGAATGAAGTTATTAACGAGGTTTGTCCATTTTTTAAACAACTAAGTTGTAACAGGTGTCTAAGCACATTTAAAAAGCAACATAGAATTGAACAGAGAATTTGAATGGAAGTAGATGGCATAATAAAATTTTTTAAATTGGAGTAGGTATATGTATTATATATAAAATACGGCATGTTCACTTTTCTTTTTGTATGGAAAGAGACGTTTTTTGTCTGTAAAATCGATGGAGTATCGAACATTTGAAAACTATCAGGACTTTACATTTAACATATTTTAATTGTAATCTTATTATTACTAAATTTCTAGTTTTATCTAATGTTAAAAATAATCTCTAATTTAAACTACAACTAATTTATGGCCATCGAAATCTAAATTTTCATAAAATAGACAAAAATCTACATTTACATTACATATTTTGCCCTAGTTATTACCTAAACATTTAAGACTAAAATTTGCTATAGCGTTTAAATTTAAAGCTTCAGTTTGGTCTGTGATATGAAAAAGATTGCTGCTTTAAAGCATAAGTTATCTTATATACCTGTTGGCTATGTTTTTCTTATATTAGTTAAAAATCTACAAGGTTTCATCAGGTATATGCTTTTGTAATTTCTTTATTTCTCTATATACCAAAAATCATAAACGATTCAAAAAAGCCTTTAAATATTATCAAATAGTTTTTATTTATACACAATAAAAGAATACTATTATATCTAAATAAGTAAAGCTGGTTGCCATCTTACTTGTCCTTGATACTAAACAATTGAAATCCTTTATTATGAACTTTATTGTACATTGAATAAGTCAAAAAATACCTACTTATGTTATTATCAGCTTATAATGCCCATATAAAATGCGATGATTGTTAAAAGTCACAATTCCATTACGATTAAAATTCACAATTGTGCTTAGAATTTATATATATTGGTGGTTGATTAATAGAAAATAAAAGAGTGCCACAATTTTCCAACCATAATGTTGTTAGCATTTGTAAGTTGTAGTAAATTTATAATGAAACACAATATGATTAATGGTTGCTTTTTTAAAATTCAGTGAAACAGACAATTACTGATTAACGCATAAAGCAATTATTTGGTTTAAATTACAATGCAGCAAAACATTCAAACATACATATATATATAATTTTTATTTTCGATCGCTGTATGTGTGTAACCGAAACGCATATTTGCATAAACGCATTATAAATGCAAAAGATCATTTTGTTCAATAAATAGCAAATTATTATTGTTGTAAATAAATGTTCAAATGGATGAATAATGTTTCTTTTCATTTGCCACATCGAACGCGCAAAACTTGTTATAATTTTATGCGCGTGAAATGATTGAAATGAAATTTCCATTCTATTTGATTTTTACGTGATGCGAAATATAAAATATTTGCTTGTTGTTAGTTTTGTATTTTTTTGCAAAGTGCAGTTTTTTTTTGTTATATGCTAGTTTCTAGCAGTAAAAAGCAGGCTGGCTGTTAATGTAATGTTATAATCATTAATAGGTTAACAAATAAAACGTCTGTGTGACAATTTTTTTAATGTTTAAAATAAAATATATATTTCAATTTATATAAAATGGATTATTCAGTGAAAATAATTGTGCGTTAAAATCATCGCCACTATTTGCCATTTTCATTAATTCTATTTCGAATTTATTTGTAGCTTTTTCTCCTAAATGCAATAGGAGTATTGTCCGTGAACTATGGCGACGATTATTGTTCAAAAATGGTACCAGCTCTAGATGCAAATGAAGAGCGTTTGTGCAGTTTTCTCTATGGCGACTTTGAACGTCGAGCTACGGATTTATGTACCAGACTAGTTGATGCAAGTTGGGAACAAGTGCTTGACATCCAAAACGCTGGGAAAGTCGAGAAAACCGTAAGTAATTTATTTAATTATAGCTGAGAATGCAATTTAATCAAATGTTTTCAGCTCAATGTGTCTATAGAGAGTGCAAGATTCGAAAAGCATTATTGGCAGACATATTTTAGAAATATTGATATCACGAAACTTAGTGATCAAAGTTTGATACGGCAATTTCGTCGTTTGAAAATTCTAGGATTTTCAGCTCTATCTGAAGACAAACTAACTAAGGTAAATATAAATATATTTTCTAACAAAATTTTTCATTCAATCTTATTTTTTATTTTAATTCAGTTAACTCATCTATTAAATAAAATGGCAGAACTTTACAGTACAGCTAGAATTTGCCCATATAGAAACCCAAATTGTGATATAGAAACACAAGGACTGAGCTTGGATCCAGGTACTATTTAAACTTTATGCGTTTAAGTATAATCAATGAATATTTTACATGTTATGTAGGTATTGAAGAGGCGATGATGAATAGTAGAGATTATGATGAATTACTTTACGTATGGTTGTCCTGGCGTGAAGCGACTGGCTTTAAATTGCGCGATACCTTTGTACAATACGTCGACTTAGCTAACGATGCGGCACGTGCTAACAGTAATTGAATAAAAATTACTTAAAAATATTATTAACAAATTTATGTGGTTAAGATTTTAGTGATAGAGGTGCCATGTGGAGGCACGGCTTTGAAGTACCAAATTTAGCACAGGATGTCGAAGATTTGTGGAATGATTTGCAGCCGCTCTACAATGAGTTGCATAAATATGCCTACAACAAATTAAGAGCATACTATCCAAACGAATTCGGGGATGATGATGATGGTTTAATTCCTGCTCATATATTAGGTTTAACAATAGAGTTTAGAAAATGAAATTGAATTGTAGAATGTTTTATGCGTTTTAGGTAACATGTGGGGTCAATCATGGATTAATATAAGAAAATTGCTTTTACCATTTCCTTTTGTATCTGACGTTGACATCACCGATATTTTACGAGAACGTAATATAAGTATAATAAAAATGTACGATATGGCAAATGAATTTTATACATCGATGGGTATGGAATCCATGAAGAATATCTATGGTACAAATTCAGTTCTGGAAAAAATACCAGGCAGAGAAATGTTGTGTCATCCATCAGCATGGGACTTTTGTAACGGACTTGACTTCAGGTAAATATTAGGTCTACCGGAAAGTTCTGTTTGTTTGAGAAATAAAGCAATGGTAATAAATCAGTTAATGCCAATTTTTTAAACAAAAATTGGTATTATCTATTGAATTCTTACTGTACTTCATTGAGCACCATTTTTTAATAGCAAACTTTTATTTAAACAGTATTTAACTTAAACACGTGGAAGTAGGGAACCCATATATTACATTTTATATTAATTCTACATTTAAACCAATACACAAAATTATATAATTAATAAAAATTTATTTACAACGTGGCATTGTCAAATAGTGAACTCTTAAAGCGCAGAGTTAAGGCAATGTCTATTCTACACATGTAAATTAGGCTACAAAAAATTGGAATTATGCTTGCAAGGAGTCTTAACTACGGATAGACATTATAGAGTATAATAAATATTAATAAAGATAAGAGAAAATAATTGTTGCATAAACGGATAGAACTTTCCGGTAGACCTGATATATCAATAATCAAAATTTGCTCAAACAATACTTTTTTTCAAGGGTAAAGATGTGCACTAAAAAAACACAGGGTGACTTTATCACAATCCATCACGAGCTGGGACACATACAATATTATGTTCAATATAAGGATTTACCTATTGTTTATCGAGCCGGCGCAAATCCCGGTAGGGCACACTATTACATTTCAATAGAGGAAGTAAGCGCAATTATTTTACTACATTAATTATTTTAGCTTTCCATGAAGCCATTGGTGATACGATTGCTATATCAGTTGGTACTCCAGCGCATTATCACAAAATTGGACTAATTGATACGTTTGATGATTCGGAAGAAGCTTTACTAAACGCTCTGATGGATATGGCTTTAGAACGCGTTGCATATTTACCATATGCTATTGTTATCGACAAATGGCGTTGGGATATTTTCGGCGAAAAAATTGAACCCGATAAGTGGAACGCTCACTATTGGCATTACAGGTATTATTACATATACATGTGCATACAATATTATATAAAGCGAAAATTTTTAACATAGAGAGAAGTATCAAAAAATTAAATCGCCAGTGCCCAGAAGTAGTCTGGATTTGGATGCCGCTGCCAAATTTCACATTACCTCAGATGCAGCATATATACCGTAAATATAAATTATTTTTAATTTTGTATAAAATATGTCGCTCTATATTCTGTCGTACTAAAGTAAAAAAGTAGTAATTCCACTCAGGCGAGTGAGTGTATATAATGTATTGTTTTTGCAACGATTTTATTGCATTCTAATATTGTAAATCAATTGCTAAAGTCATAGCAAATGTCATTAATTAATTAACTAACAAATACGACAGAGTGGAGGTACTGCCTTTTAGCTAAAAACGGCAGTATGGGTGCGTTCCATTTACACTGTATATGAGCATAGGAACTATGAGTCGTATAGAAATTGTTTTGTTGTACTTTGACTTGCAATGCCCATTCTGCAATGCATTATAAAGGAATAGCTTCTATGCTTCTTTATATATCACTGTTCATTGGATTGATAAGCGTGATAGGAATAGAATGATAGACCTATGATCGGTAGTTTCTCCATTTCTACTCGTTTTTGAACATTTCAAGTAACGTAATTAAAAGGTATTATTACAATTTTAAACTAAATCAGTAATTTGTAGTAGTACAGTAGTTTTAAATCTTTATTGACTTGCGCACCTCATTATGTTATAAGGTGTTTTTAGGGCAAGGAATTGCGTGAAAAAAGGCAGGTACACGCATTGGGATGGCCAAATTGCATGGATTTTGTTGTCGATTTGCCTAGACTTTTACTCTACATTTTGCATTTAGCCTTTTGTTAAAGAAATCTACGCAATTAGACACAAATCTTTATAACTATCGTATACCTGCAAGGGTTTTCTACGCAATTCCCATTTTACCGTTTTCAGCGAACCCCGTTTCATTCTATTTAATTTTTTCTACAAAATTATTGACAAAACTTTAACTGCTCCGTATTATAATAGTAGTAGTTCCATTTCATATTTTACATTTATTTTATTGCGCATTTGAATTCATTATCAGTGATTTTATTATTATTTTGACTCGCGGAACCACTTGTTTTCTTTCTTGGAACACTAAAGTTCCTTGAAACACAATTTGAAGACCACTCTAGTACTATATAGATAAAAAGATACTGCATTTATATCCTTTCTTTACGATGTGGCGCATTATTAAATCATTTTCGTTTTTGTTGTTTTGATATTTACATTTTGCGCGAAGATAGGCCAACAGAGCGATTCTATATGGAGTTAAAGAAACATACTCAATATGTTAATGATTTTTAACAATTCCAGAAATAGTGCATTTATAATTTGTTTGTTGCAGGTACTATTTTGCTCGCATTTTACAGTTTCAGTTCTTCAAAGCGTTATGTCAAGAAGCTGGACAGTATCCTAGGATGCCTCTTTATAAATGCGATTTATATAGGAGTAAAGCTGCGGGTGCACGACTAATGTAAATAGAAAAGAAAAATGGTAAAAATTACTTATTCACCACATGTATATATTGCAGGAAGGGACTGAAATTAGGTTCGAGTCTACATTGGATGGATGTGCTTGAAGTGCTAACAGGAGACAAGAAGGTGAAGGCCGATGCATTGCTTGAATATTTCCAGCCGCTGTATAATTTTCTTCGACGCGAAAACGCATTAAATACCCCATGGAGGAAAAAGTAGGTGTTAATCATGTTTTTATAATAAGTAATGGCAATAAATACATTATGGATCAAATACGAGATGGAAAAAGCACAGCCAACGTTTTAATGAAACGTAGAGCTTAATTAATTGTATATAATCCTAAAATCCAATATATTTTAATAAAGCTTGGATTAACTCGTTTGAATTTATAGTTGGCGTTTTGTAGAGGGCAATTTAACGCTTGAATAATAAAAATATCATTACATCGACATGTAACATATATATACGTATATGCACGCCTGATTTAGATTCAAATAATCGAACTATATATTGTAGTTTATCAAAATCGCGCAGCTTTGATTTTCTATTTTGCACAATAGTACAGGATGTAATACAAAATTACGACGATACCCTGTCTTAATATTAGATAAGTGCACTTAAATGATTAGTTTCGATATTTTGGGTAAAGCGTTTCTCCTCTCGTACCACGTCCGTTACGACTACAAGGATCATTGATTTTCCTAGTGTCCATGAAACAACTAGACATATAGATATTAAGTCCATTTGACAAATACAAATGATAGAATTTACAAAGTTCTATATGCAGTTAAACAAGGACGCACGTAACGAGGATGGTACCAGACAGAAATTTAATTGAACATACGTGCTTCGTTCACTTTATATCTAACTAAATATGAGCACTTTGCAAAATTGATTTTATACTATGTACAAGCAGCATATAACATAATTTAATCCGCTTTGAAAAGTAAAAGAATGCAAATTAAAACTATATATCGGAGTCAATAATTAATTATCAATCAATGGCGCGCTAAAAGTGTTTGCTTATGAAATCCTCCGCATTTTAAATTTTTAATTATCTCGGAAAGAATTCTTTTGTTAACTCTTTAAAAAAACAATGGCACAGTTGTTTGTTTTCCAGGGTATTATTTAAAGGTGTTAATCTCCGTTGGGGAACATTTTCGTAATCTCTGACAAGGAGGGTGCTTTTTTGTTATTTAAAACCGAAACGCACAGTCAATTATTTAAAGCATTAATGCCATCGAACAGCCGCCTATCATGTTTTCTTTTAAATAAATTGCTTGCTAAGAGAGTTTATTTACAAGTGCAAAGTGTGTAATAATGTTATATTTGCAATTGACAGCAATTTCAAACTGCCTTCAACAAAACTCATTCAGCAAGTTGAACACGGTTCTTATTTCTTGTACAAATATTAACTAGTTAAGCAAATCTTGCAAATTTTATTCTCAAATATGTAATAAGTTGCTTTCGGGATAAGAATCGAAAACTTTTTCATCCATTCAATAATGTTACGGTACCATACGACGTACATTAAATTATTTCACACAATTTCCCTAACGTTTCCTATGAGCAATTTTCTAAATTATTCATAAATAATTCGTTTTTCTCAGTTTCTTCTTTTTTCTTTACGCAAAGCCAGCAACAACTTATGTTGCTCTAACTTAAAAATTATGAAAGTTTTCACGTGCGCAATTTCGTAAAGCTTTACGCTTTTTTTCTCACAGTTCACGGGAGAGAGGAGAGAGAAAAAAAAGTTTAGTTCACAAGCAATGTTTTTGTTCTTGGAAAAGTTCGATTGACTCTGGGATATTGTCTAGCAAAGTGTGCTGCTTAAAACTTTTAAACAAAAACAACCACGTATTTTTCTCTCACTTCGTTCGCTCTTTTTTATAGTTATATATTTGAATTAAAACGATACTGAATTGCATTTTGTGTTGTGATAAAACAAGTAGATTGAATCAACTTTTTCAATTCAAATGTTTGAATAATTCAAATTGTGAGGGTTGTTGCATGTTCCTTCCAGCTTAGACCTGCTCTTATTTTATTTTATATCAAGCTAAAAGAAAGAAAAACACTTTAGTGTTATTGTTCTGCTAGTTTAATTATTACAGAGAGCCTATTTTTTGCGCGCTCGCTGAATGGAAAACACCCTTTTGTGTCTGATGTAATAATAATTAATTATAATGCATCATTAATGCGATATTCTACATGATACTCGCTCGGATTAGTCACTTAGTGAAAGATGTAAATGTTTTATGCGAGCAAATTTCGTCTTTGAAAACAATACTTATTTACATCATTTTTAAATCATTGTATCATACATATGCAATACAATAAAAATGGCTATATTGTAA
Source organism: Adinopsis sp. GC000173 (assembly GCA_030264715.1). Classification (NCBI taxonomy): domain Eukaryota; kingdom Metazoa; phylum Arthropoda; class Insecta; order Coleoptera; family Staphylinidae; genus Adinopsis; species Adinopsis sp. GC000173. The sequence goes on from JARJDW010020091.1 coordinate 10,875, forward strand.
GAAATATATTATTTTGGATAATTCATCTGCAACAAAGTTTTAATATCATGTCATAAACAAAAATATCATTCAAGTTATGCTTGAAGGGTAATATAATGTATGTGATTCAATACTAAACCTCGAGAGTAGTTTCTGGTTTCCGTTTTGTAGTCTGGAACTACAGGGCGCTTAAAAACTTTTTCAAGTTTTGATGTACTCAACAATTTGCTACATATTATTAAATGTTTATTATACCTATTAAATATAAGAATAATTATTAATAAATATAAATTCCAAATATTTGTCGCTTATAAATAGTAAGTTAAAAAACAGTACAAAGCATAATATAACTTGCTCAATGTAACTTAAAAATATCCTACAACTGCTTAAAAATAAATTCTATTTTTGTGCAATATTTCTACTTATTTAAACATTTTGTTATGGTTTAGTAGTCTAGTAAATTTTTTTACCATTTTTCAGATTATTTGGGTTGTTTGGCCTTTTACATATACATTAAAGTTTTATCAATCGAAAATTGAGAAGATATGAAAATAAAAGAAAACAAACCCGTCTAAAATTAATCGTAGAAATAATAAAATAATAAATTGGGCACTAACCATTTTAAAAAAAGCTCTGTACTGCAATCTTACAACAATCAACAGAATAATATTACCCAGATTGATTATTTTCGTCATTCTGTTTACTTTCTTCGCCTGAAGTTATTCTTCTTCTTTTGATATGTAATAAAGTGCGTTTCAAAAATTATTATACATCCACCTCCGAGATATTATGTTTTATCACCTCGAAAAAGGAATGAAAGCTGTGTTGCGCACTCGCTTTGTAACCTCAATAAACGTTTTAGAACAAAATTAGCAAAAGACAATATACCAGGTTTGCCACCTCAAAACAGGAAACGCAATGTGGGAGATCGACGATCCGGAAAATATTCTATTTTGAAGTTGTAAATGATAATATTTCGAATTTATTCGTATATGGTAATATAAATATCATAAGTATAACAAGAATTGTTTTAGTAAATGGAATGATAATTTTTGAAACAGTGTTATTGACCAAAAAAAGCAATAAATAGTTGTCAACCTAACACCTTAACCTAACCTAACTGTTTAGTGCAATATTTGACATTTATGGTAGTTTTTGTTATTGAATCTTTAAAAATAGTAGTGTATGTTAAGACGTAACACTTAAAACATTTTTAAGCAATTTTCTTTCTTATATTAAGATGCACAAATTCACAAATTAGGCAAGTACATTCACGTTCGAGATATTATGCTTTATCACCTCGAGAAAGTAATGAAAGCTACGAACTCGTTTTGTTGCTGCAATAAATGTTTTAGAACAAATTTAGTAAATAAAAACAATACCAAGTTTGTCACCTCAAAACAGGAAATACAAGTCAGGAGATCGACGATCTGGAAAACATTTTATTTTGAAGTTGTAAGTGATAATATTTTGAATATGCGTACAAGTTTTGATGCATATATTCGTAATATAAATAAATATAAAGAGATTTTTTTGACTAAATGTGTTGTTAATTTCTACAACAGTGTTAAAAATCAATAATACGTATCATCATAAGATCTTTGCTAATTTATAGTAAATAAGAAATTTTAAAGAACTGTTAAGTGTAATATTTGCCATTTATGATAGTATTTATTATAATAAAATGCGTTCGAGATATTATGGTTTATCACCTCGAGAAAGGAATGAAAGCTGCGCACTCGTTTTGTAACCGCAATAAATGTTTTAGAAAAAAATTAGCAAAAAACAATACCAAGTTTGTCACCTCACAACAAGAAACACAAGTCAGAAAATCCACAATTTGGAAAACACTTTATTTTGAATGATAATATTTCGAATATGAATATAATATATATTTGTAATATTAGAAGAGAATTCTATCAGTAAACGGGATGCTAATTTCTGAAAGTTAAAAATATGTATTAATCTAATATTTTTGCCACCTTACTGTAAATAAGAATCTTTCAATATAAGTTAAATACAATATTGTATGATTTTTTAAGACTTAACGCTTAAAACATTTTTAAAATTGGGAAGCAGTTTTCTACGAAGAAAAAAAAAACGTTATTTTATAGTGTATTTATTTAATGCTTGTAACCGTTTAGATATTTTAGTTCATTTTAGGATGTGTTTTCTTATCTACGGCCCTTTAGATACCCATAAACCCGTATTTCCTAATGTCACATAAAGCAATAAACCTTACCAAAGCTTTTTTCCAGATTTATTTCTTTTCAAACTACTACTTTTAATTGATAACATTGCGCGTTAGCGAAAATAAAGCATGGAATGGTGTTTTTTTTATTTTTTATACAAGCATACATTACTAGTTTATGTATGAATGCATTTGTTTAACTTAAAACTTGTAAGCGAAACATAAATAATATATGAGTTAAGAGGCAATATATCATTTGTTTTATTTTACTTTTTTCAATAATCCTTTGTAAACATTGCTCGTTACGTACTGTGCAGACTTGAAGGTCAATCACCCTCAAACAAAATTATTATTTTAAGGTACGTATTTAAAAACTAATTAACATCATATATACATACGCAATTTAGTTACCGATCAATGGAAATACATATATTAGTTTATTTACTTTTAATTAGAAGCAGGGAATACTTTGTGGCTAATTGGAATGGATGGATAGATATAAAAATTAATGTCATATAAAAAGCAAATTAAATACATCAGATTGTAGAGTTTCATTTAATATAAGAAGCGCGGCAAATGATTTTAATTTTAATATCACTATTATAACTTTTTGATATTAATGCGAGCTGAAATTAAATTTGCGACGGCGGCAGACATTGTCTTATAGTCTCTCATTAGACGAAATTAAAAACAAGTCTCGGCAAATACACTTGCAAGGTGACTTTTATGAAAGAAAATGCATGCGAAGAACGAAACAAAGTGCCATGTAACATTAATAATAAAGTGATATTGTATTTCAAGAACAGATACCTACCGTGCATTTCAAGCTCTAGCGCAGAAAAGTATGTCAACAATTTTCATGACAGTATTGTTATTGAAGTGCAGGATGGAAATTAATATATTCTGCCTGCATATGCCATTGAGGTATTTTCAAGTTGCATTCAAAGTTCGCTTTATAAACCTGAAATCTGTATAGTAAATTGGTATTTGTCGACTAAAATCAATGGAATATTCGAAAATATGACAAAAATGCGGCGTGTTTAGAAAGCAAACTCTCCGCGCTATCCCATTATCCGTCGACTAAACTTTTTTTGTTATAAAGTTAAGGTATTTAAAGTTTTGCTGTACTTATAGTTTTCTTAGGAGATTAGAAGTCAATTTAAATGTATAGCCAGTGTACATGTGTGTCGACAGAAAAAAGAAATCACATTATCACATATTTAAGCGCGTTAACACATCTGTTAAGTCCTGATTGAAGTAGCTGATAGCGCGTACAAATTTCCTGTCGGTGTGGTTAGTCGAAATGGGATTTTCGCGTGGAAAACATGATTACGTCAAATGATCGTTATCAATGCTTCACAGCCATTTGTTAATTGTGCTCTTGGGATTTTAGATGCAGTAAAAAGACGCGCACATTTGATTTTACTTTCTTTTAACATTTTATTACACTTTAAATATACATTTAATAACCCTTTAAGTGTATTCCCTCACAACACAAACTTTAACTGTTGTATCATTATTCAAATATCTATTTTTTTATTGTAATTTACATAATTTACAGCATAAAACCTACAAATCGTAAGTGTAAATAACCACCATATATGTTAAAGAGGCATAAATATATCAAGTACATTTTTTCACAAGATTTTTAGATCAAGATACTTATGTAGTATAAAACATTGTAGTTTCCAATTAATGTATATCATTTGAGTATAAGTAATTATATTAACATCATTAACTATACTTTTTAATTATTTATCATATTTATTAAAATATTGCTAACTAGTATCATAAGTTATGATAAATTTTTTGAGGGTATGATTTAACTTCAAAAAACTAAACTCATTTGAATGTGGATTTGACAGTAAAAGAGCTGCTCGATTACCATTCTTATTATATTTCGTCTCCATTGCTATATTTTTAAAAAAATTTGCTGTTGAAATTTCTATTCCGTCCTTGCATCATAAATCTATTGTTTAAAATTTTTGCAACTTTGTTTTTCGACACCAACATCGAACTGTAAATGTCGCATACTACCCTCCAATTTCAGTATCGTTGGAAAATACACGGATTTTCCGTATCCTGCAGCAATACAATTTTTAACTCCATGTAACTGCCGTAAATCAAAGAATTGTCCTGCACTACAACAATCTACCAGCATTCCAGACTCGTCTTGCGATTACAATCTGATGGCAATATTATAGTGTTTGTGTGCAAGTTGCCCATCATGAACAACTAGATTTATTTTGCAATAGCACAATATTTTTTTCATTTGATTTTTCCTCGTAAAATCTTACTATTTGTCACCGGTAATGCACAGAGCGGAAGTGAATGTCGCGTATTCTAACAGCAACGATTTTAATACGTTGTTGCCTAAGCCGTAACTATATTGATTTGCGTCTAGTTCCTATATGTGATTATGTTTTCTAATGATGCGCCGCCCTACCTATACCCTACAAGTTTGCTACGATTATTCAAGAATACCCTGTATATTTCAATTAATTTCACGTCCATGTAAGAATAGATAAGAAATTGATTAGATTTATAGTGTCAATAATTGCTATAAATTTTTAGTAAAATTTACTATTGCAGGTTACAAGATCGAAGTCTGTTTCCAATTAATTATTGCGAGATGGCAGCCTTTGTTATTTACAATACCAGTAGGTATATTTTCTTCCTTTGCAATAAAGTTAAAAGACTGATATAAATTCTAAAACATATTTTAGCACGTACTTACACAAAAAGTATAATTATAATGTCTTGTAATTCTAATTAACTAATACAATTATTTTAATAATTAGAATTATACTATTTTTATGCTATGATCGCAAATTCTGTTAAAATTTATTAGTGTATTAAAAAGGCATTATCTTCCTCTTTAAATAAGTATAAGTAAGTAAAAATGAAACGACTTCAAAGCTATTAAGCTATACTTTGTATAAATTGCAACGTTTTAATAGATGGAACATAAAAATTGAAATGACTTTTATTTGAACCTCTAAACGATTTTATTTCATTATATAAAATATAATCTGTAATTATTTTAAGATATTGACATTTAACTACGAGTATAATTGAAATTTTTATTATTGAAAACGTTTTACTATCATCCGTTATCAAAACCATTAAAATGCTTTGCATTGTAAAAACGCGAATTAATAGCTGATGCAAATGCAATAATGATTAATTAAGTTTTAACTTTTTTGTGGATAAAGATAATTTCTCGGAATCATTTATAAAGCCATGCCGCAAATAATGTAAATGTAGTGGATGATAAAATAGCCTCTTCCAGGTTTTGTTTTGTAAAATAAAAATAGTTATTAGACGCCCACTATTCCAAAACAATGGTTAGGGCCAGTATAGAGAGAATTGGATAGATTAGATGTAATTGAGAGTCGCACTTTAGAATATTGCTAATTTTATAATTATTAAAATTGATATCATATTTTAAAAAATAAATGAGTTATCAAATAATGGTAAATATGGTAAATACAGTACATGATCTCAAATACAGCGATAATTGTTTGACATTTGGGATTTGCACACAAAAGAAGTAATATTATTTTCTAAATAAAAGAATCCAGTTAGACAGAGCACCAGGTTTGATAGAAAATTTCATTATCTATAATATATTTACTCTGGTGGATGGGTATTATAAGTAATAAAAATTCAAAAGGTCTTCGATGTATAAAAAAGAAAATATAAGCAAATGCATTTAAACTTGGTGTAAAAGATTAGACCTATTATTTTATACTTATAAACGCAAGGTACCTAATGGCCTAAGAAACCCCAAAAAATAATTCCAATTGGAACCCCGCACCAGCTTCATCCGGCACTGACAATGGCAGTGTAATGAAATTGGATGGAATGGCAAGATGCAGTTGAGAAAGAGCGGCATGCGATTTAAAATATTCAATCTGACAACGTTTGAAGCTTTGTTTATTGTTATAAACGCAAGGTACAGTATCCAACCAGCTAGTTTTAATTGCCTAAGAAACTACAAAGAATAATTCCAATTGAAATCCGCACCAGCTTCAACTGGCACCGACAATAGTAGTATAAAGAAACTGGATGGAATGGCATGATGTAGTTGAGAAACTGTGACAAGTAGTTTAAAATATTCAATCTGACAATGTTTGAAGCTTTGTTTATTGTCATAAACGCAAGATACAGTACCCAACCAGCTAGGTTTAGTTGCCTAAGAAACCCCAAAAAATAATTCCAATTGGATTCCGCACCAGCTTCTTCCGGCATTAACAATGGTGGTATAATGAAATTTGATAGAATGGCAAGATGCAGTTGAGAAAGTGTGACATGCGGTTTAAAATATACAATCTGGCAATTTTTGAGGCTTTGAAATTGTCTTGATATTTGTATTCCCAACAGCAAAATACATTAAAAATATATATTTTAATAAAAAAACAAAATTATTATTTTTTGTTTACTTATTGTACAACCGCATTTGTTTATTTGGATTTGAATCCAATATGAACGAATGCCTAGTATTTTTATTTGAATTTAATAATAATAATATAAAGTATAATAATAATGCTTTGATTTAATAATATTTTATGCACAATAAACGCTTCATATATTTACTTGAAAATTTCTAAAATTAATGTTGTTCCGTGTTGTATATTTACGTACACTGGCTGCAAACTGTGTTTATACTTTTATTATAATATACAACCCTAATAATATTATTTATAATTTAGTATCATTAAATTATTGCAAAACTTTACGCATGCTTTTCAAGAGATTACATGCATATATGTATGTAGCTAATTTAAACTTTTTTCTCCCAGTTATTTATCATTACAATTGCAAGTTTTATGTTCTACGATATTCTATTGTTTGACTGAGAATTACATAAAAGCTGGTTTATGTCTTATTTTGGAAGTTATTATATAGTACAAAACTAAGTCTAGTATAAAGTAGAAGTAGCTCTTAACACAAAAATGTGAAATTCTTGCTTTATTGTGCAACATCTACAATACTTTTATATTCTACACCATTTTTAAGCGATTCATTATTTGCAATAAAAAATAAAGATTGTATATCTGTATCCACAATATAATACTATATTTTTATCATCAATTTCATAAGAGCTTGTTTATGTCTTACACGAATGGATATCAAGTGTAACTTAAAATCGATTCATGTGCTTATACTTTTTATTGATTGAGTATTAATTAATTTTACTACCAATATCCCTTTATAATAAACGTTGTTAATGAAAATAATATAAATCAGCGTACCTTATATATCTGCTTGAGAACAACTAACAATTCCTAAACAATAGGCATCTACTTTCTTGTATATCACATATTGCGAGTTACATACACCAAATCTGAAATAAAACATTGGTTAATAAACTAAAATTATTGAAATTGACAAAACTTGTGATAAGATTATTGCTGAGAAGAACAATCAGTTGATCAACGACGTAGCTTAACTTAACTTAACATCGATTCAAATGCTCATACTTTTTATTGATTGACTATTAATTAATTTTACTACCTATATCTCTTTGTAATAAACGTTGTTGATGAAAATAATATAAATCAGCCTACCTTATATTATATCTGCTTGAGTACAACTAACAATTCCTAGACACTTTCTTATATTGTATATCACATACTAAATCTGAAATAAAACATTGGTTAATAAATTGAAATTATGAAAATTAACAAAACGTGTGATAAGATTATGACTGAGAGTGCAAAAATACAAAAAAGAACGATCAGCTGATCAACGACGTAGCGAAACCTGTACCAACATTTTGCTGACAATCAAATACATGCGTTTAACACATTTTATAACCAATTAACTGAACTTTGCGTATAATACATATCCATCAATTAACAAAAAAACAATGCAAATTATTTAACTATCAAATTAGATGAATTTTATTTGTATTGCAATTTATATACCAGAACATGTGGAAAAATAATGATTGTATCTACAATACTATTATATATTTTTATCATTAATTTCATAAGAGGTTGTTTATGTCTTATACGAATGGATATCAAGTATAGTATAGAAATCGATTCAAGTGTCCATTCTTCTTATTGATTGATTAATAAGTATATCTTTTTATAAGAAACGTTGTTGATGAAAATATAATAATATAAATCAGTCTACCTTATATATTTGCTTGAATACAAAGAACAATATTTGAACACCATCTAGCTTTTTCTTACATATCAAATATTGCAATTATTCACGTTATACACACTGACTGAAACAAAAATTGGTTAATAAACTAAAACTATTTAAATCAACAAAACTTACGATAAGATTGTTACTGAGAGCGCCGAAACAAAAGAAAAACGATCAGCTGATCAACAGTGTGGCGAAACGCCGTAACAATATTTTGCTGACAACTAAATACATGTGTTTAACATATTTTATAGTCAATAAAATAAACGTTCTGTACAATACGTATCCATCAATTAATAAAAAATGAAACAATCAAAATTATTTACCTATTAAATTAGGTGAATTTTAATAGTATTTTAATTTATACAGCACAGCATGTGGAAAATGTGGTACAGCGCATGCGTGACATCAAGTGCATGTAGGTTTGCTTTTATTTTAGCAGCAAAAACAAAAACCAAACAAGCGTGAATATCGAATTAGATAATTAATTTATTTATGTTCGATGTTAGAAATAAATGTATTTTATTCGTTAGGTAAGTATTTTATTTATAGCAAGTATGTAGGTTATATTTAAATTAAAAATTAAAACTTTAAAATGAATATTAGCGGTTATCTTTACATATTTTTTTTAAACCAATAACATCTCATGTTATTAAGAAAATTACAATACGAATTGGTAGCTACCAATTCTAACAGAATGTGTGCATTCATTCTTTCGTTTAATTATTTGAACTTTTATAGTGTGTCGCAGACGAAACGAATTTTCTTAGAATGCAGATTGTTATGGCAAGCGAAGAACTACGTTAGATCAACGAATTCTTTAAGGATAATGATATGTTGTGTTAGTCACAATCGTTTTCTTTATCTTGGAAATGAAACAAGATCATTATTATTAACTTCAATATATTATATTGACATGTTTCAATAACTACGATGCAATTTTTACGTCGAGAAGTTAACATCGAAGGCAACCCTAAAATGTCATATGCAAACAAATCTGGAAAGCGTGGAAGCACCATCGAATATCAGCGAAATGCAAAATTACAATATCTAGCAATTAGATTAGATCGTAATTGGAATCAGAGTATTGCAGTGGTATGTACAATATCAAATTTATTATAATTTATTATTAAAAAAGTATTACTTGATGGTGTATCTTGATTGAGTCCATGGGACATAGCTACTGAATGCATTCACCATTTGAATTGTCTTCCAGCAGAACAAAAAAGTTTTATTTGGTTTCATATCATATTAAAAAACGTTTCATATGTATTAAAAAATGTTCAAGCACCATGAAACATTACCAAAACGCAAAAGTGCAAAATCTAGCAATTAGATTAGACTATAATTGGAATAAGTGTTTTGTAATAGAATATATCGAAATTATTACCTTTGATTATTTAAAAAAAATTGCTTGATGGCGAATCTCGATGAGTCCACGGGACATAACTGCTGAATGCACACATATTTTGAGTTGTACTCTAGAAAGCGGTAAAGTTGTATTGCTTTTCATATCATAGTAACATGTATTCAAAACCAATCTGTTTTATTTGCGTCATCTTATGCAATATAGTATACTTGAAAGTAACAAGTCACTTTACGAAGCATTATTAAATAATTATGATCAGAAAACAGATTAAATATGCAATTAATTACAATTGAGATGGTTAGTTAGCTAAGAAAATTATATTGTAGTATCTAGTACCTAAACATTACAGGACAGCTTTATTATTCACATATTTGCAATTAAAACAGTCCTCTTTTTTAATGACAGTAGGAGATATTCTATTAGATTATCCAACCTTTACCATTTTCATGGTTTATTTTGTCGATAGGGACTTTAAGAATCATTAATGTTTTCATTTCTAATTAAAATATTACGAGAAGACAGATTATATATGCAATCAAATAGAATTGGCATGGTTAGTTTGGTAAGAAAATTGTATGGTGGAATCGAATAAGCATCGCAGTGCAGCTTTATTATTCACAAACATATTAATTGTAATTAAATTAGTCTTCTTTTTTGATGAGAGTAAAATATACTCTATTACATTATTCAAAGTTTAAAATTTGCATCGATTATTGTATACTTACTCGAAAGTAAGAAGAACGGACTTTAAAAAGCATTAATAATTTTATTATTAATTAAAATATTATGAGAAAACAGATAAATAACGTAATTAATTCGAATTGACATAGCTAGTTTGGTAAAAAATTATGTTGCTGTATCCAGTAAGCATTGCAGTACGCAGCTTTATTATTCACAAACATATTTGTAATTAAAATAGTCTCCTTTTTGACGAGTGCAAGAAATATTCAATTATATTATTCGAAGTTTACTATTTTCTTTGTTTATTGTACACTCACTCCAAAGTAAGACTAATGGACTTTACGAAGGATCAATTTTTTCAGTATTAATTTAAATATTGTGGGAAAATAGAATATGCAATCAAATAGAATTGACATGGTTTGTTGGGTAAGAAAATTATATTGCAATATCTAGCAAGCATCACAATACAGCTATATTATTCGCAAACATATTTGTAATTAAAATAGTCCTCATTTTTAATGAGAGTAAGAGATATTCAATTACATTATTCAAAGTTTACAATTTTCATCGTTTATTCAAATAACATCGAATCATTTTCATCCTCGGGAAATGTAATTTAAAAGTTTTTTTCCTTTTTTGTTTATTGTTTATGATTATAATTACAAGTTGTTTGTTTTTTAGGTAATGGGATATTGTTAAAACGATAAGTTTTGTTGTTTGAATGAGAGCTACATAAAAGCTTGTAATTAATATTTTACTGAGATAACGAAAGGAGCACGTTGTACGTTGTGTGTGTGTATGTATGTTATTCTGGGCAGTAAAGATAAACCTAAAACTAGAGACATTTACGTTATTAAAATCCTTTCATTCCTAGTTGTATAAATGTATGTTTGATATTTATTATTCAAAAGCAGCAAACAATTTTGTGTTGAACCATTCACCCAAATGATTCTGAATTTATATGTATATATACTCGTCGACGTGTATTATAAACTGACAACAATTTCAAGAGAGAACTATGAGTAATTTCTGGAAGCAAAGTACTTGTATTCATCCTTTATATTGCATGAATCAATAATCTAAATGACTCCACTAATAGTTGCTATCTTGTATCATCGCGCGCGCTATGTTCTTCGCTTCTAGACAATGTCTCATAGATATTTCAATATTATAACAACTAACGATATAAATAATTTATTGCCATCATATCTCAAACTATAATTGTTAATCAATATTTGAGTGTGTGTGTGTGTAACAGAAAATATCAAAGATAAACAAAGGAACGTGTTGAAAACGTGTAGAGAAGTCGAAAAGATGAACTGAACCCAAAAAAGTTAAATCCCTCAGCGATAATATACTACGATATTCAAATGGAATAAAAATGTTGCACTTTTTTGTGTTATATACTTCGTAAAAATGCTACATATATATATATGTATGGATAGAAGCAAAATCACGTACACCAATATTTTATTCCCAAAAGTGTGTTTGATTAAAAACATACAAAAATATCATATAGGAGGATATATGTATTCCTTCTTCTTTCAGAGGACGACGCAAAATTGAGTGAACTGATAAAAACATAGAATTATAAATGATTTATGCGCTCAAATAAAATTTTATTTTAAAATTTAATTTTCAATAAGTAATACCTACCTACGAACATACATACGGGTACGAATACCGATGTAATATTTTGAAATGGATATAATATATTGAATTTTGTATTTTTTAAATGTTTTATTAGATGTACTACCTACCTGATGTACAGCATTTTTATTACGATACGTTTTTAATAAGTAGGTAATATTATTAATTGTTAATTAGTTTGGTTAAACTGTTTTCGGCTGAAAGTTAATTTTACTTTATAATTGCATAATAATTATTGTACGTGACTTCATTCTAATGTCTTGGAATTCAGCATACTGAACAATACGTGTTACAATATTTTGGTTAAATACAATAGTTTACTAATTAGTTAATA
>JARJDW010020103.1:0-17149 GCA_030264715.1 Adinopsis sp. GC000173
GCAACAATTTGCGAAGTATCATTATTCACCCCAATGATTTAAACACCTTATATTTTATATTTCTAATATTTTTCAATTCATTTTTTTGATATTAAACAAAATTAATGATATGCTTCATGAAATTGCTATACCGGCTGTATATTTAAAAAGATTGTTGGTTAATTAATATGCAATCCTTGTTTTAATTTTATTTTGAATTATATATTCAAATTTTTCCATCAATTATCCATTATCCAAGGGATTGGAATCAATAACAGCTTTTCTACAAAACGAATTTAGGTAATAGATAATTTAAAATAAATAAATATTTTAACAGATCTTATCGTGAATGCAAGAACAGGCAATTTCGCTGAGGAGAAATCTTTAAAATGTTATATGAAATGTATCATGGCACAAATGGCTGTTGTAAGTAGAAATAAACAATAGTTTCAAGATATTTTGTGCCTAAACTATTTTATTAAATCTAAGATTGATGAGGACAATGGTCAAATTGATATTGAAGCTGTCGTTGCTGTATTGCCCGAGGAAACAAAAGACAAGAGTGAAAAAATTATACGGAAATGTGGAGCGCCAGGTAAATAAATTTTTAAACAATTTCACCAAACCGATAAAAAAATACCAAAATCAATTTCTAGCCGGTAATGATCCATGCGAAACCGCTTTCATTGCAAACAAATGTTGGCAGAAAGAAGATCCTGCGGTAAGTAGTTGAACCTTGAAGCTTAAATTACTATAATTAATTTTCTATTGCAGCTGTATTTCTTACCTTAAACGCAATACTCTTCCAATATAAAACCAGTGACTATTTGTAATTATATATATTAATAAATTTATTAAGAAAATTTCTATTGCAATTATTCAATTCAAAATGGCATAGTATTAAAAATAAACAAACATTTCACATTGACAAACTTGTTAATTAACTAAGTCACGTTTACTAATTAGAAAATAATAAAATACATAATTCAGGCTTAATGAACAAAAAGGTACAATCAAAAATTATAATATTTTAAAACAAACTTAGTCAATTAATGGTTACTTTACCGGCTGCTTAAACCTTTCCAGCCTTTGTTGGGCTTTTGCTTTAGCCTCGTCCGACAGACTCGAGCCGTTCATCTGGCCGAAACGTTCTTTACGTTTCTCCAAGCGTTCCTGATTCTCCATTTTATTCAGTACAGTCGACACCGACTTGCCGAAGCGCTCCGCTCGCTGTTTTAATACATCCACTGACGTCGAAACAGTCTACAAATTATACAAAATATAAAAAAAAAATTTAAATTAAATATATTAAAAATATTAAAAAACCATTTAATTATTTTTTTATAAGCCATAAGCATAAGTAATTCATTAGCCACAGATAATAAAAAATCGCTAACCGAAATATGCGTTAACCGAGGTAAAAGTAAAACAAACCGTTATAAAATGTGAATTTGAATATAATCATCTGTATAAAAAAATATGCAACATAATCAGTGATAAGACACGTTTTGCACATGTTGCAGAATATTATATTTAATGTATTTTATTATTATGCAATAAACATCGTTAACGTTTCAGTATTATTCTTTATATTGATTATAGATCAAGACCTCTGCCGAAACCTGCATATTGATTTCATATTTTTTTTATATGCAAATAACCTGAATAACGTCAGGTATAAAATATTAACATAAAAACATTTTATAATACAATTTAAGTAGCAAAATCATGTTAGCAAAAAATTCTAAACAACACTATAATTTCGTTTTCATGTGTAAACATGTATTTATGAATCCAGTTGAAAATTAATATATTTTTTTAATATTGCTTGCTCTTATCTTAACAGATATTCAAATTTAACGCTCAAAAAAGGATTTAGTCTCGTTGTATTTAAAAGTTTACCACAAAAATGCGAAAATATTACTATTAAAGTTGTGTGAATTTTTAAATACATATAAATGGATTCCACTACATTAAACAGTCCTCAATTAAATAAATTAGTCTGTTGATGTTCAAACTAACGATTTCTATACATTCCCTATCCTAATTGCTTGTTAATGCTTACAATCCATATTGATTATTAAGTGATTCCCATATAAGGTATTGCATTATACATTTGATACTCACTGAAATAGATTTTGCTGATGAATTTGTATTAAAACGAGCAGCACGTGCTTCCTTCTTTGCTTCACTTGAAAGCGGCATTCCAAATTTCTTTGCTCGCATTTCGAGACGCTAAAATATTTTAAAATTAATAACACCTATTTACATAAAATTACTAAGATAAACGCACCTCCTTGGCAGACAACTCAGACAATTTAATTACTTTCTTTTCCTCACTGACTACTGGATGATTATTCTCTGGTGGCACTTCCACACTGTCAGTACTGCTTAAATTGCGATTTAAAATGATCTTTTTCGTCTGTTTCGGTGGTTCTTCTGGTATAGTATCTGACGACTTGCGTTTTAACGATTTCTGATCTGGTGTCTCAACCGGCGAATCTAAATCGTTCAACACTGATTCACTCTCATCTAAATGCTCATCGTCTTCGTCATTTAATAAATCCTCATCCAAATCATCAACTGTCTCCACATTTTCGGATTCCTTCGGTTTGCTTTGAAGTGCACATTGTAAACGCTCGAGTAATTCATTTTTGTTGCCTGCTGTACTCAAATTTCTCAACTTTAATTCCTTTTTCAACTCTGGCACCTAAATTATTGTTTATTGTTAAATGCGGTTCATTGCAAATATGCTATTCTAATGAAATAACATTACTTACTTTTAATTTAGATAATTCAGTTGGTTCAATAGCAGTAAGCGATTCCATGTTGGAAATATGTTTCGAAAATCGTTAAAATACAATCTAATCTATATTAATGTGGTTAAAAGATGTAAAGTTACAGAAATATGTTTAATAAAGAATATCTAAAATCTAGAATATGCTGCTGATAATATTAATAATACTTTTTAAATATAGATTGTATACACCTTGTATAACAAACTTTTTGAGGTTATACAATGCAGCCAACCAATTATCAAAACAGCATCAACGAACGAAGAATACGCGCCGTATGCGCATGCCCCACACAAACACAATTTATTAACAGTTTGATTTGAATTAAACATTTATTTTTAAGCTTTTAAGTAATTATAAGTATATTATCGCATATTGGGTTCTAATAATTCTATTCCAATAACACTAATTTAAAAACATTTCTATTAAAAATAAATAAAAGGCAAATTATAAAATGTCAACATTCCCAAATAATATATTAAATGTAACTTAGATTTGGTTTAATTAATGTATTAAAACATTAAACTGCAACAAGAAAAACAATTCAGCAGTATAATCTTATTTAAGGTATATTTTTAATTCAAATTAACCAGCAAAATAGTATAAACATGTAACATTTTGTTTGTTCATTTCTTATGTTTGTATAAAATTCAATTTTCGGTGTACATAAAATATAATGATATTATTCATCATCAAAATTCACTTGGCTTATATTAGGCAATATACTAAAGCGCAACTCTTTATCCCAAATGGCACTAGAATTTCGATGCACCTTCTTCCCTTCATAATCTGGAAACACATCGGGCAAGTAGATCGATTGGGGTTGGCACATAAAAAACGTATTTTTTAGTCGTGAATCTATACAAGCCATTGCAGCAACGTATTCTTTTAAGAAACCACCTAAAATAAACATTAACATTACTATTACATTTACTATATACAAGGTGCCTAAAGAGGGATGGACAACAAGAAGAGTTTTAATTTTAAAGATGTTGAAGAATGATTAATACACACATGTCGACAATTTCGATCAAATTTAAAATTTTTGATTATTTTTTAGCTTTTAGCACATTTATATATTTTTTAACAATAATTTTATTTTCTGTTTTATAATTATTTTAAGCATTTGACATACAAAACTCATTCCTACGCTTCCAAAGTGGCTAACTAAAACAGGGTGCGTAGATTCAATAACTTACTCTTATTCCACGATGGTAATGGTTGTTGTCGATTTTTATGGTCCTCGTCCGAATCATAACAATCTGCAGTGGGAAGTAACGGTGCCTTTCCTGTAAGATAAGCAGGCTTTGGTATCGGCTTATTAACTTGTGGCGCACTTTTGATTTCTTTCAATCGTTTTTGTTCCTTCAAACGCTTAATCTCTTTCTGTTTGGCTTCCTCGGCTTGGCGACGCTTCTCTTGTTCTTTCGCTTGTTCCAATCGTAGCTGTTCTTCATTCTCCAGTTGCTTCATCATCAATTGCCTTTTCTCTCGATGGATGCGTTCCTTCTCCAATCGCAAACGATGCTTCTCCTCAATCTGTTGACTCGATACAACTGGTTTTTGTTTAGTAGCTGATTCAGCGAGTTGTTTCAGATATTTCTTCTCCGAACATAAGGCTAAAAATGCTTTTGACACAGTGGCGGCACCATTCGCTTTAGACTGAATTGTTTGTTTCGGTGTTTCTTGAAGAATGCCTTTCAAACCTTTGATTGGAGTTGCTTTAATTATTTGTCTAGGTTTTGTACGTATCACATGCGATTCAGCAGCAACTACTTTCTGAAATTCGAGTAGCTTCTTACCAAGCGGAGATATGACTACTTTTACGGCCATTATGTTGTCTTTGCATACCCCATCCATTTGTTTGTTTAATTCTCTTGTTTTAGTTCGCGTAGTCCGAGTTGCTGCTTCAATTACAGATACTTTTCCCATTTCATCAACATCATCATTAATTGTTTCGCTTACTGGAATTTTTTTAGTCAAAGTTTGATCTTTGCCTGCCTCCCCGTTTTTAATTAATTGCCTTGTTTTGGTTCGAGTAACGCGTATTTCAGTCTCAATTTCCGATACTTTTTCAACTTCATGTACATTATTATTTGGAACTACCGCTGCTGGAAATTTAATGGCCAACGTTTGATCATGATTCGTCTTATTTTCTTTGTCTAGTTTTCTAGTTTTGGTGCGGGTGACGCGACTTTCAGTTTCAATAGACAATACTTTATCAACTTGATGATGATGTGGATTTGACGTTACTGCATTTTTTTCCGTCACTACGTTAACTTGGTTTGACACCGCTTCTTTATCAAGTTGTCTTGTCTTGGTTCGCGTGATACGAGATTTAGTCACAATTTCTACTTCATTTTCAACACTCCTAAATGGCACATTGTCTGTCTTATTTACAATCTTTTGGTTTGACACGGCTTCTTTATCTAATTGTCTTGTCTTGGTTCGTGTGATGCGAGATTCAGTTACCGTTTCTACTGTATTTTCAGCACCCATCGGTATCGCTTTCTGATATTTTGCTGAATCTGCTTTATTTACAACATCGACGAATGTGTCGTCGATCGTTAGAGTATCATAATGTTTACCAATAATTGTACTATTAGCTACAGGATTATGATTCATAAACGCTTCGCAAGAAAATGGAAATGGTGACAATACTACATTACATAATTGAACATTTGCACCAAATAAATTCGAGCATAATGTATTTACCACTCCACGTACACCTGGTTCGTTATTACCTTCTGGTGTTTTGAAAATGTCATCGTTGCTCCTTTCTAAAACGATGAGCGATGACTTGGAACGTTTCCCGGTTAATAAATTATCTGGTGAACTTCTTAAACGCTTACTTTGTACTTTAACTACTTGCATATCAGCAAGCTTCGAAGCTTCAATTTTTTCCATTTCATTTTGATAAGGTTTTTCTTTAGATTCTATATTAATATCATCATTTTGGGTTATCTTCGAATGAATTGCTTTTGGCGATCCCACTTTAAGTTTTTCTTTAGATTCTATATTAACATCAGCAATGCCAATAGTCTGCTTATTTTTTGTTCTCTTCGAAAAAGATTCTTTTGGCGATCCCAAGTTGAGTTTTTCTATGGATTCTCCATTAATATGAGCATTGCCAATACTCTGTATACTTTGGGTTTTCTTCGATGGAATTGCCTTTGGCGGTGCCAAGTTAAGTTTCTCTTTATTTATATTAGCATTGTCAACACTCTGCTTATTTTTGGTTCTCTTCGATCGAACTGCCTTTGGTGGCCCCATCTGAACGGCAGGTTTTGGCTTGGTTTTAGTATATTCTTGCAGTGTGTTATCAGCCAAACGTTCGACTTTCACATGAACTCTACTGAACTCATTCGTATCAATGTGTTCTTGTAATGGCAACTTTGCGTTCGAAACAGAAGCATTTGAAATACTCTCTGGCGCCTTCCTTTTAAGATTTTTGGCATCTGTTTCAATAAATAATGTATTAAAATAGTACTTAAAATAGTTTTTTCAAAATAAATTATGAAAAGTGTAAGTAATATTGTTTAACGGGTATGATTTATTAAAATAAACAAAATTAATTTCAATAAATATGATAGCAAAATGATTTTATCCAATTCCATTCATATATGTTCAAAACGCTACTTAAATAGAAGTATTCTTGTATTTATTTTCGTTTAACCAAATATAAAAGCCAAAAATTACCATGGGAACAATAATATTTATTTTCAAAAGATTTGTAAATAGTAATAGATGCACATTACCCAGTTGCAGTGCCATTTTATCAATTTAACTGATCCTAGGCCAAGAGGCACATTATGATGTCCGTTATATGTATCATAATCTCTAAAAACAAACCCTGTCGAATGCGGGCACTAGACTATAGCCTTTTTATATGTAGGTGTAAAACAGCACGGAGTCATTACCCTTAAAATCGAGAATTTGATACAACAAAGTGTAAAGCAAGTCTGATAATTGGTGCAGTGATTCTTTACTCTCAGTTATGCTATAGCATATATTATGAAAAAGATTTCTATGCAAAAGCTGACCTTTCATTGACTTTTTATGTTGGAATCGCATAAAATTACCAAAATAAGTGAAAAATATTTTCACTTACCATTTTCAACGTCATTATTTTTATTATGTCTTTTATCAGATGCTTTAGGATTCTTTCCCTCCAAATCAAGTGCAATTTTCTCCAATGCACTGAAACTTTTCGTTCTTTTCGCATGTAATATTGCTTTACTTACATCTGATAACCATTTATCATTGATGGCCTAATGGAAGAATAAGCGTACTATTATTTTGAAAGAATTTTAGTCAGCAAGTAATGTACTTACCTGTTCCTTACTAATTTCGTCCAAACTATTTCCTATATTATTGCCAATTGTATCAACCAGTTTAATAAAACTATCAAAATGTTTATTTGCAGAATTTGCCATAATTTACGTTCACACTTTATAACTTATATTTATATGTAAAATATTGTTGCTTTAAAATCATTCGCTTTAAAAACATGCAAAATGACAGCTAGCAACCGACTGTTGCCGTTTGAAGATTTAAATGGCGGTATTGCCAACCTTTAATATAGGGAATTGGCAGGGTTTTTGTCTAATATAATTAAAAAAGCAATTATAACTAGAAATATGTAAACAGTTTCTAGTCTTTTGTGCGATTATGTTGTTTTATGTGCAATATTAATCTAATTAATATGCAATATCATTTTTTATTGAAAATGAATGTTTAGTATTCAAATCTCCCGCAAAAAATAATGTCACTTGCAATGTAATCGTTGATAAAAGTGAAAGTCTATCGATATTATTACATGTTTGTGTCCTAATGTTATCGGGCATCTGAATGTCATTAGAATAATAGATTACAATACAAATCAATGCCCTATATTTTAGTACGTGGAAATTTGGCGTCTTACGGCCATAGATATCCCTGGCGAGTGTTGGTTTCAGGTTTGAAGACAAACGATATAGAACAGTTGAATCGTTTTGCATCAGGTGGTTACTGTGACGACTCAACAATTGTGTATTTACAACACCCTTGTGTAATATTAACGGCGTTGGAAGTGCTGGGATATAAAGTAGTCGCATCATCGAGCACCAGCGTTAAGCAGGATTATAACGAGTATATGTGGACTATGCGAAAAGAGTTTGCTGAACCGGAACCTGTAACCGACGAATTTAAGACAAGCGAGGAGGTGTAACTATAATTTATTTATTTGTGTGTAGAATACGATGGAAATACCTGCCACTTTACTCATGTCTAGTGGAATGCATGCGTACGTTGTTGTTAAGGCGTCTGTACACGCGACAGACAGCGCAGTTTTTGGCCTGAGCGAGTTAGAAACGAACGCTTTAGTTAAACGTTTTAATAATTACAGAAAAGAAATAATCAATGGGATATTGCTGAAAGCGACACCGCTGGAAGTGCTTAATGCATTAGGTGAAATTGGTTATAAAGTTGCAACCTCGTCTGGGGAGGCTGAAATTGTATGGACATTGCAACGTGATATTTAATCATGTGTGAGCAGGAAAAGCACTCGCATAGTTGTTGTGTCAGTGCAACTTCGGACGTACATCAAACTTTGGATGAATTAGAATTTGAACGTGGCATTTGGGCAGCAGCCCAGTCAGGTGATTTGCAAAAAGTAAAAAAATTAATTAGTAATGGTGAGAATGTTGATAGACTCGACAATGCAGGCTATACTGCATTGCATTACGCATCTAGAAATGGACATTTAAGTGTTTGTGAATTTTTATTAAGCGCTGGAGCTTACATTGACGCTGTTACAAGAGCTGGACAAGCAACATCGTTGCATAGAGCATCCACCACAGGTAATAACAACGTTTTACTATAATAACCCACTACAACATTTTTATGTATATTTATTTTTATAGGCAAGTATGAAATTGTTCAATTGTTAATTACGAACAAAGCCAACAGATATCTGCAAGATGCGGATGGTAAAACAGCGCTTCATCGAGCGGCAGAAAACGGGCATAAAAACATTTATGATTTACTCTTGAAAAAATCGACAGATTACGCAATGATTAAAGATCATAAAGGTAAATCCGCATATGAATATTTGTAAAACATTTATTACTTTTTATAAAATGTATTATATTTTGGCTATAAAAGTACTGAACAAGATATGTTTTAGATATATATGTATTTCTCACTAGATGTCTTTCACTTTCACAGTTTTTTGTAATGAAAAATGCACGCCACCGATAGAATGTGTATTTTCAACAATTATAATATATTTCAGTTCCTATATGAATGTTCTACAAAATATTTGTTGTCAAATAAGTTTGAAAGATTGACCAAATTCTCTCTCAGTGCCATAACAATATGCGTTATAAACATAAATGTCATTAATTGAAGTGTCAATCCTAAAACGCCTGAATGTATACCTATTGTTCAATGATGTTATACAAATAAGTGAATAATGCATATAGTGATTGAAGTCTATATTTCAGTAGTTTTATTGATAATATAATAAATATAAAATATTCTGCCGCATTTTTAATTATTATTAACTCCAAATAATAACATAATTATATTAGCATTTGAAGGGTCTTAAAAAGAAAAAGTTATGTTCAGTTCTTCAACATTTCATTCGATTTTTTTCTTTGCTTGTCTCCCCGTTTTTATTGCCGGGGAGGCAAGCAAAGAGAAAAGTTTGTCTATCAAAGATAAAAGGCAATTGCTTTATTTTAGTTCGAGTAACGCAAATTTAATGTACATTATTTGGAACTATCACTGCTGGGAATTTAGTGGCCAATTTGATCATGATTCTCAGCTTATTCTCTTTGTCTACTTTTCTTTTTTACTTTTCCTTTTATTCTATAAAAATTAATACTTTTTGATAATATAACAATAATTCAGGGGAGAGATGGATATTGTGCAATAAACTAATTGTATCTACTCCTTTCTTATAGCAGACCCTTCATTTGCTTTAATTTCTAATATTTAATTGACTGTGAAGCTTGCAAATGTATTCAGACGTTTTAGCGTTAGTACTAAATCGTATATAGACTGTAGCAATTAATTTGAATTAGGTTAATAATAAAGCAAATGTAATTGTAAAGTGAAATAATTTATTGTTAGTGTTAATAAAATAAATTTGTTCGTTTATACATTTTATTGTGCAAAATATAAAACATAAATAATAATATATATTATATATAATTTATAAAAATTCTAAGACTTCTAAACATTTATCATAATATATCATTAACAAATTAGTAGTTAGTTAAGTTTGTTTTGATTTCATTGTATTATTATTATTATTATTATTATACGAATTATGCTTTGGGTGCATATTAAATGTGAATGAATGACATAATTCAACAAATTTTAAAAATATATATAAATCATATTTAATGTAATATTTTGCACCATTAATCAGAAATGAATTACACCACAGAATAACTTATTATCACACTACAACAAAATTAGTTTTATATAAAAGGTGTCATAAAGGTGTACTTTTAACAAAGCATTCGGAAATATTTCTATACATTTTTGTTCATCTTTTTTTTATGTTAAAAGATCTAAAACCTTCCATATAAAAATCACAAATTCAGGATAGCATCTCCAAAAGTAAAATTTCAAACATGTTGTTAATAATTTCCACCTCGGCAATATTCATGTAATTCAGTTTTATAAATGCAAATAATTACGTAATTTAATTGTTTTTATATTTATTGTTGTAATTTAATGTACTGTATCAAAAATATAAACGTTGTTAAAATTGCAGATAGTATTATCAATATCAAACATACATACCCAAATTTTACATTAATGACTAGTTATGGGTAAACAAACCTATATTTAATAAGATAAATTAAAATATAACCGTAATTTAAAATTCGGCTGATACATAATTATGCGCAGTTTCTGAAATTACTCAGCATTGCACAATATAAGGTCCAATTTTCATGACTATAGTCTAAAATGGGTCAAATTTGCATGATGTTTCTTTGAAAATTGAAGTAAAATAAATTGTAGAAAGTTTGTTGCTGACTCTTCGTGCACCAAGAAATAAAATAAATTAAAACAAATACTACGAATTGTAATATTTTAAAATAAATATAAAAAATAATTCAAAATTATGCACACTCAACATACAACGAGAGAAGATGAAAAGCTTTGTACTCATCATTTTATAATTACAACAAACTTTTTGGCCTTGGCCAGGAATAATTTAGGTGCTTCAAATCGAATGGCACAAATGAGGAGAGGACAAAACAGGAACTGATCAACAATCTGGAAATTATTAGTGGTGGTAAAACATAATCTCGAAGAGGTCCAATTTTCGATGCGTACGTGGGTAAATTAATAAAAAACAGAAGTTGTACTCTAAGAACCGCGAATAATTATGCATCAATCTTCCAATTCTTGTGGAAATTATTGTATGAATCTTATTTACATCTGAAGATGCAGCCGTAAAAATACATATTTTTTTCTCATAGGATGTCCAAGGCCAAGTATTTTTGAATCATTAAAGGCAGTGGTAATTGATAAATTTTTGTTATAATTTGATCCTTCAAGTATCGTCTAATCTTAATTCTACAGATTTCACGCAAGTTCATTGGTCTACTCTTAACGTATACTAGAAAATTATAAATGCAATCGTCGTCCGATGTCTTCAATGATTTTAAATCAAATGAAAGATTCTGAAAATTGAAACCGGCGTACACTACAAGTTTAACTAATTCCATATCACCCTGCTTTTTAGCCAAACTTAAATTATCGAAATACGCATTTTCATCTTGTTTATTCACATCAACACCATATTTTATGAGCAGACTGGCTGCTCGTAGATTACCTAATATTATAGCATAAAATAAAACATTACCCTGATAATAACTATTTGCGTTCATATCAACATTATATGTTAATAATAACTCTAAGAAACTATGAAACATACTTGGATCGTCCGCATCTTGCACGCACAAATGCATCGCCGTCATTCCATTTATTTGATTTACTGTATTTACTGACGCCCCTAAAATTAATTAAATGATAATTTAATAAAAAAAATACTATACAATATCAAATGTAATTATATAAACCGCTGTAAAGGCAAGGGAAAATAAAACGCCGCAATTTATAGAAAAAACAACGTTTCAGGCTCTCGAATAACTTGATTGATACCCGAATATTCAAATTTAGAAAATGTAGAATTTGATTCCTACATAACTCCTTCTAATGAACTATCTGTGTATAGATTCCGACTCTTAGATGTTGATAATTGAACTGCTATTTCTTATAATTCTCAAATTCGTATAATAGTAACTAATAGTAGTCGATGTAATTCTTTTATGAACAATTTCTTCTCTAAATGTAAAATTTGATGCTACTTATAATCGACTTAATAAATTAAATACCTGTAAATAAATATAACACTGTAATAAAACAGTACAAAAAATATTCAACCCCTGATGCTTGAGCTCGAATCGAGATCCCAGAACGTTGTTTTTTTATAAATTGATTCGCCAATTTATTGCCAAGTTCATGCAACACCATCACCGTTCTACTACCTATACAATATTTTAATGATCTCACCATTTTGTAAATAATATGATGCAATTTCTAAATTTTTATTGATACATGCGGACATCAACGGTGTATTGCCATGTTCGTCTCGTATATTCAGCACCGCCCCAGAGTTGTGTAACAATCGAACCATTTCTAAATTGTTATGCCTCGTCGCTACATGTAATAGGAAATGAGAATGAATAATTTTTGCTCCCGACATCAACAACCTCCGACAGGTCTCGAATAGATTATTCCAGACAGCCTTGTAGAGCACGGTAAAGCCTAACGACTCCTCATGATTCAAGCGTGTTCCCTTTTCTATGAGGTAAGCGGCAGTCTCTTCGTGTAAACTAGATATTGCTAAACTTAACGGAGGTCTATCTTCCATATCATAAGAATTAATATTCGCACCGTTTTCTAATAAGATTTTTACGATTGCTAGATCGCCTTTCTGCGCTGCAAAATGCAATGGTGTTTCGCGATTAGTGTTTGCAGCATTGACATTAGCACCACGTTTAAGCAGTAAATTGATTAGTTCGATATTGCCGTTTAAACAAGCGATGTGCAACGGTGAATTCCAACTGGAATCGCATTGATTTACGTTAATTTCGTTAAAACTATTTAATAAATAATCGACCATGTCTGTATTGCCAAATCGTACAGCGTAGTGCAGCACATTTTGTCCGTGAGTGTCTAGGCGTGATATATCATACTCGGGCGATTTGAGAACGATCGATGTCTGATTTAATATTTTCGCATACCACTTGTAAATGCTTATTTCTGGTGACGGCGACATATCCTCAACGTTATCATCCGTTATCTCTAAATCCCATTCTAAGGCATCCATTCCATCTGGCGTTGGACCGTCTCCTAAATCGTTGTCGTCAAGATCTTTGCACACAACAAAATATCCGATATTCTTTCTGCGTTTCTCGCCATGCTCTATATCCAATGCCAAGTATAAAGGTTTTGAGCAGTTTTCATTTTCAATGTCTAACTTTAATTTGTCTTTTGTACTCTCTGCTAGAAGCTTTAATATGTGGATATTTCCAGATTGAGCTGCTGCTCCTAATGGTGTTACTCCTCCAGAACATATTTTATTTACATTTGCACCACTTTTTAAACAGTATGTTATTGCATTCAGATCATTTTTCGTAATTGCTTGAATTAATAATTCATTGCAAGATTCCATTATATCAACACATCGGCAGTTTAATTAATAAATTCAACATTTTTTACTAAAAAAATAATGCTTTAAATGTCAATTGACATATGAATGAAATCGCTTTTAATCGGTTTTTAGAATAATAAATCCGAAAGCGTTTATTGATTTTTAGTACCATTTGTGCGAAAACAGGGAGGATAGACCCGAGCGATAGACCGTGATCTTCTTGGACGTACGTCGTTTCTCGTATTTATCAGCTGTTATATGTCAATTAGGGAATTTTGATTTGAGTTGTTTGATATCACATTGTGATTATAGTGTGAGGCGAATAACTGTTTACAATTATATTCCCCATTAATGTTATTTCCATAAAAATAAATAAGTTAATAAAATGCAGAATGTTATAAATAGTGTAAAAGGCACCGCTCTTGGAGTAGCTGAATATTTAACACCCGTGCTAAGGGTTAATTACCATCTGATAAGTGGTAGTTGAAAGCCCATTAATATATATACATTTTAGGAGTCAAAATTTCGTGAAACTGGTGTACTAACACCTGAGGAATTTGTTGCCGCTGGCGATCATCTAGTACATCACTGCCCCACATGGCAATGGGTCGGAGGCGATGAATCGAAAGCGAAATCATTTCTGCCTAAAAATAAACAATTCTTAATAACGCGAAATGTGCCATGTCCACGGCGCTGCGAGCAGATGGAGTACTCCGAGGAGAATCAGTTAATAATTGAGTCAGATGATGCTGATAATGGATGGGTGGACACGCATCACTACGATCCGGGCAATGTAGGTTTAGAAGATAAAATCTCAGAAATGGCACTAGATAATTCAAAAGCGGAGAGTATGGAGGAGGCGGAATTAAATTTGAAGGAACATAGCGATGATGACGATGATGAGGAAGCTGCCGATATGGAAGAGTTTGAAGAAAGTGGAATGCTTGATGATATGCAGGTAGAGTAACTTATACTAAGCTTACAGTATATTGTTTACTAAATTTATTTTTAGCGCAATAAACATTTGTTCGCTTTGTTTTTTAAAGTCATTATACGTTATTAATATATTAAACAAATATTTAAAGCATGTCGAAGGGATTTGATCAATATTCGCTTATTAAAAGAATATAATGTTAATTTTTCAAGGCAACGACAGTGATTGAACCGGTTGTGGAAAAAAATCCGCAGGCTAATGAAGATGATGAGGGAATAGTGCGCACTCGTACTTATGATCTTCACATAACTTATGATAAATATTATCAAACCCCTAGATTATGGTTGACGGGTTATGATGAAGTAAGTACTAGAACTAGAAGGGTGAATAAAAAATAAATCAGATAAAAAAATATAATATGTATTATGCTTTTCAGTTTTTATCTTACATAAATAAATTAAGAAAACAAATCTGATTTATATTTGATTGACTGCCGTACTTTATGAAACAGCAATATGTATAATATGTTTCTTATTTTCAGAAAGGAAAACCATTGAAAGAAGAGGAAATGTTCCAAGATATTAGTAAAGATTATGCAAAGAAGACTGTTACAATGGAAGTGCATCCACATTTAAGCATTCCGAAAATGGCATCCGTACATCCGTGCAAGTAAGTAATAAACAATTTAAATCAACAATCAAATAACACGAATTATATTTAGACATGCAGACGTAATGAAAAGCATTATAGAAACAGTAACAGAAGGCGGAGGCGAATTAGGAGTTCATATGTATCTGATAATCTTTTTAAAATTTATGCAATCTGTTATTCCCACGATGGATTATGATTTTACCCAAAACTTTTCTATGTAAAAATTCAATTCACAGCTTTACTCTTATAATTGTTGCATGATGACTGTTTTAACATGTGCATATGTGAGCAAGAAATAGATTGCTTCAATTGCCATTTTACTCATGATATTTATAAAAAGAAGCGCAATATATAAGTCTTAAAAAGAATTTATTTTAAAACATAAAATATATTTTAATTTACTTTTATAATAATATATTATATGAAATAATAAATTTTTCATTTGAAAACAATTTATTGCATTGTAATATATTCATTAGCCAACGATTGATTCTCAACCATATCGTAAGTTGTAATAAAACAAACATTTTGGCCATCTTCTGTTAAAAATTGTAACTTATTTGGATCGGTTAATTTTTGTGAATTTTCATCCAGCAGTGGATCCTCCAATAGGTTGTCGGTTTCAATGAAGACATTTTTCGGCTAATTTAGTAGAAAAAATATTAAAAATTGTAGTTGTTTAATATCGCTGTCCTTTTTGTACAAGTAATTACAAAGTAGTTTCACGTTTATTTGATAGCATTTTACTCTTTGAAAGGTTGAAATTAGGCAAGACAGAAAACGCAATCAAATAAGAGTAAAATTTTAATTCCACAAATGTGTTGTAATTTTTCCAACTGTAATCGTTTAATACTCACTTTAAGATCCAAGTCATTCTTTCCCATCACTTCAGCTGTTACCGGTTTACCATCTTGCATTGTCAAATTGATTGGAATTAATGTTCCATCTGCCAAAAGACCTTGTATACATTGTTCATCCTCTGATATGGTAGATACAACTTTGATTTCTTGTCCATCGGCAGTTGTAAGCGTTAATGGATTGCCATCATTATCAACTAATTGCTACAAATACACAATGATCAATTAAAATATAATGCATACTGAAACTATTAGTTAAATTTACTTGTAATTGCACATCATCTTGCGATAGAATATTTTCATCGGAGAATAATTCATCACTAATTTTAGCAGATTCTTCGCCATCTACTGAATCAACGATATGTACGAGTGTGTCTGGCTGGTCATAGAGTAACAGAATTTGATCTTCTTCTGTACCTTGAAATTAAAATTACAAATTTTTATAAATCTATTTATAATAAAATGAATAGATATTGAACCTCCTCAGTACCGTTTTATCGACTTGGCTGATTCTAGGGCCCTTTCGAAAGCGGGCTCTAGCCTATAGCCTTTTTGAATTAAAAAATATAGTAAAAGTCACACTCATATGCAAATTTTCGAGATTTTATACAGTATTCAAATAATATTTAAAAAAAGTGGTGATTACAGCGCCACTTATTCAAATAATTAATACAATTTGGATTAAAAAAACTTCAAAATAAAGCAATACACTAGCATTATTTTAGCTTAACTCTTTTAGGATAATTTATATATATATCATGCGACTGTCTTTGGATAATATTCCATACATTATCGCTAGATATATATAATAGGTTTTCAAACATCACGTTATTAGACAAACAAATAAAACGCCTGGCCACGCTTATCTATTCTATATTATTAATTACCTTCTTCCATGTCAATGCCAATATCATCTTTAGGTTTAATGTTCCAATGTATTGTCTTGTGTTTCGTAAGGTTCGATGAATCCGCAAACTTCTTATCGCAAATCTCACAGACGTACGGTTTTTCACCAGTGTGCAAACGTTCGTGTTTTCGCAGCGCCCATTGCTCCGTAAACGATCGGAAACACTGCAATCAATTGTTATTAAATATCTATTGATAAACGCAATAATGGCAATTATGAATACTACACTTACATGTTGACATTGAAATGGCTTTTCATTTTTATGCCGTCTAGTGTGACACTTCCACGTATCTCTATGTAAGA
>JARJDW010020104.1:0-14750 GCA_030264715.1 Adinopsis sp. GC000173
GAAGATGATTATAATAATTCCTGCTTTAACTTCTTAAAATTGTATTTCCTGATCTCAAATAACTTTAGGCATTCTTGTTTGTTCCAAAGTATTTAAGAGCTTTCTATTATTTTCGAGGTGGTAGGGCATACCTATTATGTTGAAGTTGAATATAATTTTTGATATGCGTTTCATTTACCTGTAAAAACAAGAATAAATTTAAGGAAAGCATTTATATTATAATTGTTATGTATAATAATTATGAATCAATTTAGTTTTTTAATAAAAACTTTAAATTTAATTTACACTTTACTACAAACAATATTTTATAGTGAATAGGGCATACCTAATGTGTTGAAGTAGAAATAAAATTTTCATAACCTTAAAAAAAGAAAATAATTTAAGCTAAACTATTATATTATAATTGTTATCTATAATAATTATGAATCACTTTAGTATTTTTATAAAAACTTTAAATTTAATTTACATTTTACTACAAACAATATTTTATAGTGAATATGGCATACCTTAATGTGCTGAAGTTGAATAAAATTTTCATAACCTATAAAAACAAGAAAAAAAAATTAGGCAAAACAATAATATTATAATTGTTAAGTACAGTATAACAATTATGAACCAATTTATTGTCCTTTTTTAATAAAAACATTAAATTTAATTTACATTTTACTACAAACAATATTTCATAGTGAAAAACAATCATAACATTTTATTTTTACGATACTCGTGGGTGTAGTCGTACGCTGATTCATTTATTTCAACAAACTATTGTGCAAATTTTTCAATTATACGTAAGCCAATGCATTTATTTATGAAAGCAGCTCACGTATAGTGTAAAGATTATCGCACGTGTTTCAATAATACACAACGAGTTTGTATAGTTTTGTGTTGTATAGTATGTAACCGTTGTATGTTTTCTGTTTTTAGGTATTTTGTGATAAAATAGACTACACCAGAAGATCCTTACACATGTCGCAGCTGGCAAAAGCGTCGTGCGGTCTTTCATCCAGTTGTTTACTAGTCAGACGATTACGAATTTGTCGTAATCTGTAAAATATTATATAAATAATATTACGCGCGCTCATCGTTTTTTAACGTTTTCCTTTCTAAAACAATTTGAGAGAAAAAAATTGAAATTTTGTTGTTTTGTATTTGTAATTGTTTTGATACACCACCTCAGGTCTTCATTAGCGCTACAAATGTAAGTTTTATTATAAATATAATTTTATCTAAGGACCAGATATTATAAAAATAATAAGAAAAAGAATTGTATTGTATATTAATGATGAATGTTTATAGATATTTATATCCTAAAATGATGTTTATCTATTGTACTAGAATGATGGCGATCTAATTGCTGTCAGCGCTCGTATTGTTGTTGAAATTATTTTAATCGCATAAAAATAGTTTGACGTTTGCAATTGAAATAAATTAATAATTTCAATAAATAAACAGTAGGTCTTTGTGGTGCTAGGTCAGACTATTCATGAATATATGTAAAAAAATGCAAATAATTGTAAACGTCAAATGATGCATTAATTAAAATCAAATGAAAGTAATAATCTCTTTTTCGCATTGATGTTTTACAATACAATTTATTCGATTACAAACAAAGTAAATGATAGTTAATTACTGAAGCTGTGGTAGATTGATGTGTCGGATGATAGAATTTACAAATTATATTTTCTCACATTTCAATTTAATTATTTTTTTATTTGTTATTACTGTGTATTACGCTGTTCGATTCCATTCCATTTATGTAGCATTTATAAATCTGACTTTTAAGTATTATGATGATGACATATTTTAAGTACAATTTATTTTATTTTTTTCTGAAAATGAAGCATTAAATGCTGAATAATTACAATATTTTTGTAATTTTAAATGAATATATTATTACGATTATTGTAAAAATGGTTGTACAATGTAAATCAAATAAAGTATTTGCTAAAAATAAATACAAATTAAACAAACTTTCTTTTTTAGTTTGTTGATGTTGATCTATTCTGATTTGATAGCAATCTTCGTTTTATGTGTATTGCCGTCATAAATCCTCATTATATGATAAATAAACACTAAATTTAGTTTCCCTCCATAAAATTTCAAATATTTTTATTTAGAAAGAGCTGACAGTGCCATCTAATAAAGAATAGCGTAGCATTAGAAAGAAGAAATATGGCAGCAACTGCAACAGCGGTAACAGCATGATTATTTGAGGTTAGGCTTGCAAATTTCTCAGATTTCTTTGCAATTGTAAACAATTAAATGAATTAGTGTTTGCATTATGACAACTTTACCTTTACTTGTCGAATTTAGGTAATTGCACGTTTTGTACTAGAATAATTATTTAATTATTAAACTGGCTTTCCTTTATTCTGCAGCGGTGGTGCGGAGCTGCTCTTTGGCAATAAGAAAAAACACGATATTGATTTACCAACAAAGGAAACTAATTGTAAATATTTAACGTGGATTCATAGAAACACTTAATGAACAAAATAAATTTACAGGGACGCTGGGGGAATTACTAATATGGCTTAAGGATAATTTATTAACTGAACGGCCTGAACTGTTTCTACAAGATAATTCTGTGTAAGTAAACCGTCTAGAAAATCGTGACTATTAACAAAAGTAATTGTATTTAATTTTAGGCGACCTGGCATTTTAGTGCTTATTAATGACTGTGATTGGGAACTAATGGTAAGTAATAACAATAGGATTTACACAATTAAACACTTCTTATCGAGATATTGTTTGCAGGATACAACAAAATATATTCTACAGCCGAAAGATAATATTGTACTAATTTCTACGTTACATGGAGGTTGAATTTAATGCATTTGTATATATTTTATATAAATTAAATATTTTTGCTAAGTAATTAGTAAGTATATGTATTATTATAGTTGAAAGCCTTATTGATGAAAGCATTTAAAACACACGATTGCATACAGTTGTAGTAATAACTTTATGTTCGTAACAAAAACAAATTTACTGAAAGTATTGTTAAGTGAATAGACCAGTTCCATTTGAGAAATAATGTTTGTTTAGGAGTTGTGCTTATGTTGTTGATTTTGTAAGCATTCGATTTACATAGTATAAAACGATTATAAAGGATAGTTTTACTTTGCTATCAGATATATTATTTTCTTAAGGGTTTATACATATTGTACGGCTGGCAGAAAATCAAAAATCGAATGGCCGACTAAGAAAACAATGCAGGATTGTGTCACAAACGCAATCGATATTAATTCTAATTACGGTTGTGTTAATAGTCAAATATTTTTGCTAGATAAACAATTAAGTTGTTAGTTATTTCAACAAAAGTTTTTAATTTGAAAAGTTTGAAAAACTGTAATGATATTATTTTCTTATTGTCCAATGTTGCTGGAAAGTCAAAAATCGAATTTTGAATTATAAGCAAGGTTTAACAAACTATACTTGCATGAATTTTGTATAAGGCTTGTACATATGCAATGCTGGCAGAAAATCGAAAATTGATTGTGTGTCTAAGAAAACAATGCTAAATTGATTCACAAACGCTTATTCTCTATTTGTATAATTGTTGTGTGAAGAGTCAAATATTTTTCCANCGAGACTAAGAAAACACGCTAAATTTATGCACAAACGCATATTTTAATGGTCCAAAAAAAATTTACGGTATAAATGAAAAATCGAACATGTCACGTAAAGAACAATGCGAAATTGATTCACAAAGGCGTACTACTAATATTATTAAAGTAAACATGTCACTGGAAGGAGTTATTGCTTACAAGGGTTTTTTAATTTGGACGATGCTGCCAGAAAATGAAGTATCAAATCTGCAACTTAGAAAACAATGTAAAATCTATATTTAGTACCCTACTCAATTAATTTTTTGTGAATAATCCAACATATCAAGTACCTATTTATTATTATTTTATACATATTGTAATTCTATATAGTAGAAAATCAAGAATCGAATGTACGATTAAGAAAACAAATGTAAAATTAAAGCCGAAATGCGCTGATACTGCTAATGTAATTAAAGTTGTGTGAATAGTCAAACATTTTTGCAAGATAAACATGTCGCCTGCGAACAAGTTATCGCTTATTTTAACAAATGCTTTTAATTTGGGGAAGGTCTAACAAACTATACCGTATTAAGACGATAAATTAAATATAATTCCTAGTACATAATTCGTTAAGATGACATAAATATCTTCAGTAACTTATTTTAATTAATAAAACTGGGTCATGATGCGACATACATTTATAGTTTTTAATAGGCGGGTATTGCACCAATCACAATTTAAATCGAATTTCTAGTTGTTTTATTAACAAGAAACGGTTTACGTAATCTTTTCTGAATATTACGTGCATCAATTTCATCAATTTTTCGAAGAATTTTGCTGAACATGTAGTACTTACACAGATGTTTCGTTGTAGCAGCAGCAGCAACACTACCAGAAAAAGAGAAGTAGAGACGAAAAAAAAAGAATTTATTCGGAAAAATAGTTTAATTTGATCTTTTATTCGTCGATGTGGATTTTACGTTCATGCCTAGAATTTTTATTGCAAACAAGAATGGCTGTAAAAATAATATATACAATGTATTGAAAGCTTTGTCACAGGATGGTTCCCTTAAAACAGAACGATCGTACACATAAATTTTACTATTTTCTATATCAAATTTCAAAACAGACACAATGTAAATTTACACTTTAAACGATTTATATCTGCGATCATTCAAAAAAAGAGGAAGAAAATATTATTTTAACACATAACGTATAATAGTGGGAGGGCATATTCATACAAATAAGAAAATCTTCCATTTTACTACTTTTCGACTTCCTTCCTCTTGAAATGATTTATTGATTAAATTGCATCATAAAGCATCAACTTTATTTTGTGAAAATTGGCGAGAGCGCGCGCGCGCCTTTACTGGACGCGCTTGATTTATGATAAAAATTTTTTGGAAACATTTCCTCTTTGCCACAAAAAAGATACCCGGTGGTAATCCATCTCCATAAACCCTACAATGAAAGTGTATTATTTCCATTATATGTATATACTATACATATCGAGGCATAGATTAAATTCAAACGATCTAAACCAGTAAACATTTATTTATTGCTAACGATATTCAGCACCCAAATCAAAATCACATTTTACTTTGATACTATCACAAAACGTGCGTATATTTTAGAATTCACATTTCATTCGGCCGGTAATATCCACAGCTTTAATATTTCACAAAAAATATGTATGTACAAAAATGATAAATTTTTGTTACATTAACTTGTAACTGTTACGAATTTTTCAATTTGAATTTTTGCTTTCGTTTTATTCAATACATATGGAGGCATACATTCAATTCAAATGATTTAACTAGAAAATTAAGTAAGTCAACAATCTTCAGTACCCAAACCAAAATCACATTTTACATTGATGTATTCACAAAGCGCATGTATTTCAAAATTATCCATTATATCTGAAATATTAAATACTTTTTTACTGTACTAATTTGAAGAAAGTAATATTGTTGAATTTTATATTAATTTCTTCTTTCGACATGGAATTTTTATTTTTACATACCAGTAATCGAATGAAACGGTATTATTTCTATACACAATTTGCACATAGATTAAATTTGAATGATCTAAAGTTTAGAATTCAATCCAGTAAATATTTATTATTTGTTACTACCGATATTCAGCACATTGTACTTTGATATTGTACTACCACAAAGTGTGCGTAGGTTGAAATTCACATTTCATTCTTTGTAATATCGCTTTAATATATTTTTCCAAAATATAAAAATGATCAGTTCAAAAAAAGTGTAATACACAGTCCATCAATTAAATGCTTTCACTGAAGCTAGTCGTGTATATATCATGATTTTTTTTCAGTTGGTCAAACAGCGTTACTATTGCTTCCTATTTGAAAGTTTTACTACAGTTGCTGGGAGAACTTTGTCGACTTCGACCAGAATATCGTTATTCTGGCGATATTTTTAGGCACAAAATAAAATCTGTGTGTTGAATCATTAAACATATACCTGCCCAGCTTGAAAAATGCCTAATACACAGTGCGGCAATTAAATTCTGTGAAACTACTCGCATATAAATACATAATGAGTTCTCTCAGATGGTGAAACAGCGTTACTATTGCTTCCTGTTTGAAAGTTTTACAACAGTTATATGGAAGACTTTGTCGACTTCGACCAGAATCTCGCTATTCTGACGATTGGTATACAAAGTCGCCAATTGTTGTTGAAATAAAAGCTGTACGTTATATATTTTACCATATTCACCTCATCTGCTTGTAAATAGTACAATACACCATGTGGCAATTAAATTCTGTGACTGAAGTTACTCGTATATACATCCTGAGTTCTCTCAGATGGTCATACAGCGTTCCTAACGCCTCATATTTTAAAGTTTTATTGTACAACAGTTGCTTGGAAGAATTTGTCGAATTCGGCTAGAGAATATAAAATCTATTGTGTGAACCATTCGCTATATTCACTTGATTTGAATCGTAACTTTTTTCAGTTCCAAGGAATTAAAACGCAGTTGAAAAGGTGGGATTTTTGATAATATTGAAACCATCTAAAGAATGTTGAGTTGCATTGACTTGCTAAAGAAGTTTATCGAACGAAATACTTTGAATAATCAAAAAAAGTGATTTTTAAAATTTTATGTTTACTTGATGCAACTTCACAACTCAATCCAGCTCGTATCACAAACGAAATACATTATTAACTAATAATGCAACGATTTATCGCCCGATGCGAAAATTTTTCGAATGACAGCTCGTATCTCAGAATTCACTCTCAAACAGAATTAGTCCGAGACGCAGCTGATATCTCATAAAGCTTGTATTTCGAGGTTCCACTACAGTTTATAAAGTAAATTAAATAAGTTATTGAAAGTTGCGTAATTAATTGAAAATGATGAAACAAAGAATTGATTCGTACGGTTATTATGCAATTAATTATTATTCCCGCAGTTAATTGAGTAGTTGATGATTTTTTTAATTAAAAAAGCACAATGAAAATTGCATTACATAAAATTGACAGCTGGTTTTTTTGTCTTGCAAACGCGTTTATTTTTATAATAAAAGAGCACCTTTATCTTTTCAACCGTTGTAAAATTTAACGTAAACGTGTTTTTATGCTCCTCTTGTCGGTTTTATATAAATATATAAAACTAAACAATTTATTTGAATTACAAGCAATTTAGCATTACATATTTATTTTTGTGTTGCTCGTACACAGGGTGAATGAGAGAGCGAGCAGAAAACAAAAAAAACCTGCAACGAAACAAAGCAATATCGCCTTTCACCATTAACGATTCGACAGATATTCATGTGCAACGCAAAAAATTTTGTTATCCTATTTTAGGTAATCCCAATGTATTTTTATTGTTAGCTATGGGTATACTCGTTTTTTCCAGCAGCCAATGAATTTGAAAGCAACAACAACAACAACAACAAAACAACACAACATTGTAACCGGCAATAGAGTCAAATAGTAGGCCCCGAACATAATGTAGCATCAAATAACCATTTTTGCGAATTTTATTACATTCTATAAAGTTTATATTTGATGATAGTCTCAATCTCATAAATTAAAATTGCTGGAAAAACGAACGAAGGAAAGGCAAGGCGAACGACGAGGAAGCGGGGAAATAAAACCGTTTATATACACATACAACTACAAGAAGGGATGAGTATTTGGCGCAATCTTCTTTTCGAATTATTATTAAAGGCAAATTACTATAATATTTTTTGTTGGCAGCGCGCCGGTGATGCAGTAGTAGTCGTCTTCTTATGCAGTTGTGTACACCTGGCAAATGGCCAAAACTACAATTTTAACAAGGAAGCACTCTCAAATTGTCGCAAAACCTATTTACCATTAGCATTTAAAATCCCGTATATGTGTGTACGTGCCCGCTTTTTTTCCCTATTCCTATAGTCGCTCGTTCGTTGTCTATTTCATTTGCTGCAAATTGCATCCAAACAACCGGTAATTGCAATAAAATGCATTTTGAAAGTTTTAAAATGATTGTTATCTACTACTATCTAGTTTAGTATGGGTAGTAAGATTATTTCGTAAATATGTTACAATGCGACCGTAAACCCTAAACAGCGCAGCACAGTTTATGTTTGTATTTTAGTTTGAGTATTATAAACAATAAATAAATGCCGTTTTAGGGTTTTAGATCGCTTCCATTTAATCTACGCTTTCAATACAACACCACCGCCGCCACTACACCACTATATATACGATACTAGTACATAATGCAAATAATACATTCTCATTTTACAATTTTTATGATGATGGATTACTGCCACGTAAAAATAAACATCCTCCTATCTCCAAAGGAAAAGTTGATATAAACTTGCAACAATCTTACACTTTTTCCAAGCTTGTTCCAACCATAAAAAATGATCCATGTTTGCATTAAAAAATTTTATACCAAGTTGGAATTATTTATATAATTACTTTTTAAATATTGTGACCAAAGAGTTTTCCTGCCAATTTGAGTAAACAAATAAAGAGTTGATATCATTTTGTTTGTATGCAGGTCCGGATTATGGCATAATTTAGGATTTTTAATTATACAATAATTTAATTTCGAAGTACTAAGCGTATTAAACAAAACTAAATCTTTGTAGAAAATAAAAATTTTTGTACAAAACAGTGATAATGTCATTAGAAAACAAAATCGTATAAATAAAATGTAGCTATACAAACAATTACCTCAAAGGGTTAGAGAGAGCTGCTTCTTAAGATTTCGCATATTGTGCCAGATATCAATTTGCGTCTATGGGTTTATATGTGATATAGACGTAAATTGTTATTTGGCATAATATGCAAAATGTTAAGTAGCAGCTCTCTTTAACTTTTGCGGTAATCGTTCGCGGCTGTGCGTTTTTATATCACAACTTACTTGCTCTAAACTGATTCTGAACTAAAATGAGTCCCTTATTGAACTTTTCGACACGGTGTATTATAATACTAATGCTTTCACTACAGAATCACCCTTTTTTATAGGCACACGTTCCTGCGACCATTCGAAGTAACGCGGTTACGAATTTGTACCCCTATTAATTCGGTTCTGAATCAATTCGGTACTGCGATTGGGAATAAATCTTATGTATAGGCAATTGGTTATTTAGGTACTTACATGTAGTGCAAATTAAAAATCCTACCAATGTATTGTATTGAAAAGTAATCCATCTTCTTTATTAAGCACGAATTAGACTTATCAGTCTTATCAGTAGAGCATTGTACTAATAATTTAGTGGATGAATCAAATATATGTACTTATCAGGGGGTTGATGCGCGTAGACGCTATAAATTGTTTACTTTAAGTACGTACAGGTGTGAGTGAAGAGTCATACGTGCGTGATAGCGACATTGGAATTATCCAGAAGTTAATCGCGTTTGTAGGCCCAACTAGTTGAGTCACGCATGCGCAAATTACACGCAATAATATAAGTACTTGACATAACCTCTAAATTATTAAAACATTGCAGCGTTATTTTTTTATTTTCAATAACTGTGTTGATTAAATAATTTTTAAACTAATTCGTGCTTAATTTACTGTGATTGTGCAAGGATAGGATATTTTCCACAGCAATATAAGCTAGATATAAGCTAGAATTTTTCATTTATATTTCATACGTTATATGTACAACGATCAGCTTCTATTTTGTGTACAGTTTTCATTAAAAGATTCTAATTTAGACGAAAAGCGTATGATGATTTGGCCGATATCGACTGAATAATGTAGAGATTGTATGAGAATTTAAGGTTACGCAATGTCTTTGTCAAAAATATACATCATTATTACTTTTAGCGTTTTGGGGTGAAATCTGAGAGTAAATTGTATTTAAAATCGGAAAATTTACGAAAATATTTTAAAATTGACATTTCTTGGGATATAATATAGCAAACGCTTAATTTTTTAAGCCTTTCATTATTATTTTTGCTATTTAAACCATTTTTTGCTGGCGTTTTATACGAAAAGAGAAAAATCATTCAATGTTTGTGTGTCTCTTTAAAATGTTAGATTTTGCTATTTTTTATGGAATTTTTCCATTGAGTCATTATAGAATATTTATTAGGAAAATTATTAGATCAAAGAAAAAAGTAGCAGAGAAAGAAGCCAGGTCGCTCTAATTATTTGAATTAGCAGAACTATCATACTGAAATATTTCCAATTTAATATTTTTTCAAAATTTCAAGGCTTGTTCTATATTATTAGTTGTAAAGTATTTCGAATTAATGTAATATTAATAAATATCACTGATAATACAATATAACAATTAATACGAGGCAAAATTTAAATACGAGCGACTTTCCATGTCAGGCAATAAGCGATAAATATATGTTGTTCCTCTCTTCGAATGTTTTTGTCGCTCCACAGCATCACCAGCGTCGTATAAAGAGGAAGAAAATCGATTATGCGATAGTAGTTGATCATGCGACAAATGATCACAAATAGTTTATCACCTTCCGAAAATTATTACTTGAATGAACTTATTCATTTTGTGTGTGCGTGGAGGAAACTTTGTGGATAGTCGGGGCAGATAATATTTACTTAAATTATATACGTTTTATATATGTGCTAGTTGAATTCCAACTATTACAAACTTTAAATGTTAAATTTCAATTTACAATGTTTGATGATCCTTATATTGCCGTTGTGCAAATAAAAACCAGGACGGCGACGGTTTAATCTCGCAAAAATAAAATAATACCGCAACAATGGGAATGGGACATCGGTTCAAGTCGATGATTTCTTGATGAATAGAAAGAAATCCTTTGTGCCATCCCGAACTGTCAGTGAAGTGGTTGGTAATTTATATTACGCATTGTTGTACATAAAAATGATGAATTATTATTTATAATATTATGTGTGTTGTTGTTGTCGTTGGTTTGCGTTGCCATGACGTGGTGCTAAAGTCCCACTTCTACTACAAGGATTTTCCCACTTTGATCTTTGCAAAACTTTTATAGTCGATATAATTTAAAGTGTCGTCGTCTTCTCTCACTGTGTGAACTCTAAAGGCGAGGAAACTATTTGGCCGCTGTTGTCGACATAGTTTATCCAGGAAATCTGGAAAAAAATTGGAATTTACAAAATGTAATAATGGATTTTTATTAATTTGATGTTAAATTATTGGCTGAATATAAATTGTGAGAAATAAGAAGATTTTCGTTATTCACATTAATTAAAAATCAGATACAATTTGTTATTAAAAATATTATCTTAATAACTTTAAATGTGATTTACAACTTTATTGATACATAGTTCGTTTGGTGTCTTATAGTTTCCGGGGTAAAATTATATGATATAATTAAAATTAGTCAACAAAAAACGAAAAATATATAAATATTTTAGTTTATTTATTTTGTTTTTAGTCGCATTTCATATTTTGTATTAAATTTTATCTCAATTTGAATACTTTAGCATTGATTTCAATTTCCCTTATCTGGCTTGAGATATTTTGCGAAATTTTGTCATACCTTAGAGCAGATTTTGAAGACCAATGATTAAGAGCACGATCTATAATTGATCTAGGCTTATGTGGTTCATATTTTGCATAAAATTTATTCTAAAATTAAGTATATTGTCATTTATTTTCAATCTTTTATCTGAGCTACGGAACTCTTTGGCATATTTTGCGTTTTTGGTGTTTGAAAACTACTGATCTTGAGAGCTCTATTGATAATTGAAATGTGCCTATGCGCTTTATATTTATCCAGAATTTGAGAACTTTATCATTAATTTTAAATTTTATATCAGACTTTAGGAACTCCTTTGGATATTTCGCGAAATCTTGGTGTTTGAAGACTACTGATCTTTAGAACTTTATTGATAATTGAAATGTGCTCATGCGCTTCTATTTTTTTACTTTATTCTAAATTTGAGTATTTTGTCATTGATTTTAAATTTTATATTGGACCTAAGGAACTCCTTATGGGATATTTGGGGAAACCTTGGAGTTTGAAGATTACTGATCTTTACAGCTCTATCGACAATTGAAATGTGCTTATGAGCTTAATATTTTGTACTTAATTTATTCTGAATTTGCGAACTGCTTTTAAATTTTATGGTGGACCTGTGGAACTCATTGGAATATTTCGCTCAATCTACTCATCCAACGGAGCACAGTATGAAGACCACCGATGTCTAGCGCTCTATTGAAAATTGAAATCTGCGCATTTCTAAAGTTTGTCAATGACACTGATTACTGACTAGTGCTGAAAATCATTGGAATTTAGATCTCGTATCGTTGCTTTAATAATCCAAATTTATGTCATTAAAACAAAATCGGAAAATTGATACTACAATGCCCCATTTACTGATGTTTAGATTAAATAATGACGTTCCAACTAAAATACAATTTTATAGTCCCATGCGAAAAAAAAAACATTTTTTTGTTTTCCTAACTTTAAACATTTTGTAATTGTAAATGATTTGGCGTGCTTGGGAGATTTAGACGGATGTTTACAAGTGCATCCAGATAAAATTGCATGTTTATTAATAAATTATTCAGGGTGCAATTTGAAGAATTTTAATAGAAATGTAACCGGAGCTAATTTTAAATTTAAATTAATTTGAACGCAAGTTTTTGCTTTAATTCTAATGATAACATTTGGCGCTTTTTTTCTCTCTGTGTGCTGGAGCAATATTATAAGGCGACGACGGTTGCCGTCGGTTTTTTTTGCAATCTACAACGAAAACTGAAACTAAAACTTCTTCCAGCTTTTGTAATAACCGGTCGGGGCAACTATAAGGCGAATATGTGATGGTAATACAACTTCCCAAGTAACGCTTTTTTCTTTTCGTCTTGTTGTACTTGATCGCGACCGAAGAGCGCTATTTTTTCCTCCTCGACTTCCTTTATTAGTTTTGAAGGACGTGTGCGCCAAGGATACTACACTTTTCTTTCCCTATCCCAACGTCCCTACTATATACGTATATATCTACCCCAGACCCCGTTTTCATTTAGAAGTTAGCGCGTGTGCGATCATCCAACAACAACTGTTGGTTCTACGTTGGCGCTACGACGCCATCGCCCGCACACCCAGCAGCAGCTCGAATATGACGACAGCGCGTTGCCTAAAAAGTATCATCATTATCACGTTTTATTAAAACCTATATTCGACACCTGTGCACGCGACCTTTTTCTACTGTAGCACGACGACGAATCTCGCAGTTTAACAGCCATCCGTCTCGTTAGGCCACTTTAAAGCAAGCGTTCGTCTCGCTTTTAACGAGTCTATTTTTCTTTATATTGTTTTTTTTTGGTTGCTGTTGTTGTTGTTTGCGGGGGAAACAATAAGCGGCGGTGACGTTGTTGCAAGCAAGCCAACGCTATGCGCGCTCTGAGCAATTTTATTATATAGGATGTGCATTTACAGAAACTCCGAACTGAAATTTCCCCAAGTATAAGGAAATTGTAATTAGCTAACCGAAGTAATTGGTCGTTTCCTTTCTCCAATTCAATTACATTTATACTATTTTATGATGGTTTGAAAAGCTAATTCACAAAACGCATCCTCAATGTATTATATATACGTTTTTT
This sequence comes from Adinopsis sp. GC000173, assembly GCA_030264715.1. Taxonomy (NCBI): domain Eukaryota; kingdom Metazoa; phylum Arthropoda; class Insecta; order Coleoptera; family Staphylinidae; genus Adinopsis; species Adinopsis sp. GC000173. The sequence continues at coordinate 13,585 of JARJDW010020104.1, forward strand.
TTTTTAATACTTTACTAACATGTTTCATCGATGAAAACAAAATTTGCATAAATGATTACAATACTTATTTAGTGTAGAAACGATTTATAACGACAATATTTTTTGTCAACTACATTTGGTCGATTAACTATTTTATACAGGGTGTTATAGCAAAAAGGAAACAGAGGTTTTTAAGTAGGTATATTTATCAAATTTGGAGAAACGTTTAAACACAGAAATGTACATTGATTTTATTTCGGATGGGTACATTTAATAGAAATAAGTATGATAATTACTTCTAATCGTTTTGTATCTCAGTCCTCATTTTTTACAAAATACTCAGTCTCTTCATTTTTTGTAACCTTATATCTAATTTTATTAATGTTCGAATCCCTATATTCCCAATTTCACAGATGAAAATAAAATTTGCATAAATGATTATAATACCTACTTATTTAGTGTAGTACCAATTTATAACGACAATATCTTTCGTTAATGACATTTGGTGGATTAATTATGGCCAAAATTTATATTTCTAACATTTCTTTACACAGGATGCCTAAGCAAAAAGGAAACAGTAATTTCATTTTGGTATAATCATCAAATTTTCAAATAAAGTTTGCACATTAAATTACTAGTCGATTTTCATTTTCTTATGATCTTTTTCATAACTATATATGATATTATAATATTTGCGTTGCAGTTGGAATTCACTGGTTTATAGGGCTATAGATTTTCAAATCCAATTCCCATGTCAATGCCTGTTATTTTTAATTGTATTGGTATACGGCATTCACAGTGTTTCGAAAGGTAGAGTTGTACAACCATAGGAAGTTTATTATTTATTTGTCTAAATTAGCTAATACGCTTAGAACAATACCGACAAATATTATTTGGCTTAGAAAAACTCATATTATGATAGTTTTGATATTACAGAGGTAGATTGGAGGAAAATCAGAGATTTCACTTTTGGAAGTCATTTGGTATAAATTCTACCAAATAGTTATTCTGAAAAATTCTTTATTACAATCGCTTGCTTACTAGTCACCCTGTATTTGGTAATTCATGTCTAAAATGAATATGTTCTAAAAGAATACTAGGAATGGAGGACAATCGTGGATCATATTATATAAACATTCCACAAAAACCCCTCGATTTTTAAATTTAAATTAATTTTTATTCTAAAA
>JARJDW010020110.1:0-16357 GCA_030264715.1 Adinopsis sp. GC000173
ATAAATCGATTAACACAATAAGCACATCTATAAACAAAAGCACAATTGGAAATGTTCTTTTTTATTCAATAAATTAAATGCTGTATTGAATATATAAAATTATAAACAGTTTTTTTACATCACTCTGAATATAAATTGCTATTTATAGCAATATTTTTATATAGAAGTATTTGTTTTAGGCATTGTTTCGTTATTCGATTCATCGAAATGAAATTGTTTGTATTAAGTGTAGAATTATTTATTATTGAATGAAAAATCTAAAACTAAAATGAATATATAATATAGTAGACAATAAAAATGAATGATGAAATGATGATTATGATGATATAAATATGATAATGCATTCATATTTATAAATTTATATCTATCTAATGAAAATCGGATAAATATTTGCGAATGTTGAATCCAACCATTTTCGCAATGGTTTGAATGAAATCCAATCCGACCATGCATTTGTACTTCTGACCATCTAAATTGTAATTATCGGAGAGCGCTGATAGTAATTGCAGTTCGACGAGGCTGGAGACTTGAATCAATAGATTGTTGTTGAAGCCGATCTTTTCATCGAGAATGGCATAAAAAATTGCCAGCAATCGATCAAAACTAAACGGCTTAGGGCCGAGCTGCGTGTTTAATTGTTCTGTAACTTTCTGTTTTGCTTTAATATCTTTGATCGTTTTCGTTTTTTTCCCATGATGTTTCATAAATAGTCGCTTATCATCCTTTGCAGGATTATAGCTGGCTAAGTATGCGGCAATCAGTAGATATTTAGCATAAAAAGGAAGCTCTAATGATTGTGCCAAGTTTTCTTTTGAAAATGTGAATTGCTTTTGTATGTCTGTTATATCCACATTTCTACTTTGGTTGTTGCTTATGGGTAAGCGTAGGTAAAGCACTTCCAAAGAGGATTTTAAAACAGGGGAAATGTGTCTCCATAGCGACAAGGGATCATTCATCGAACACTCTTGTCTTAATACTGGCTCATAATATTTAACAAAATTTATTCTAGACATGTAACGCAGTTCGGATATATCTCGACATGCACGATAAAACACCGATAAAAAAACATTCAGATAATGTTGATAAAAATCTAAGCTGACGTTTAGATCCTCTGAGCAAGTTTGTTCGAAATCCAACGAGAGTATATTGAAAATTTGATCCTTTGTGTATTGTTGGAAGTGCACTTTAATTGGTTCAACAATATTGCCTTTGTTGTAGTATTTTTGAAATGCCAATTCGGATACAAAGACAACAGAAATATTAAGTTCGGTTATTTCGCGCAATCGTAAAAAACACGGCAATAAATTAGAATCCATATTCTGGAGCTGTTCGGCTTTATCCAGCACAATTACTGATTTATTCCATTCAAACTGGGGTGAGTACTTCTTTAAATTATTCACAAACTCCATCATATTATCGCACTTAACAAACGGTTCGGGATTGTTGAAATGCATTTTGTGGCCACTTAACTTGTTTAAAATCGTTTCAAATAAGATTTTCGACGTGTAGCATTCAATTAAATTAACACTCGCATGTTTTACTCCTAATGCGTTTAGTAACGAAGTTAATATGGCTGTTTTGCCAGTGCTGGGACCTCCATAAATGTATATGGCATCAACGAACGGTTCCTCTTCATATCCAAAAAGGTTGTAAAGTAGTTCAATTTGCGAGTTCCTTCCCGGAAAATTTTTGATCAAATTGTCTCTGACAGTATTCATCTTTCCACATTTACGACGTTCCAACTCGGCTGAAAAAAGAAAGAAACCAATCTCATTAGAAATTAGAGCAAGTTTTCGCAGGAATTGGAGCATTTATAAATTCGAATTAATTTTACACAAAAGATAAACAAATTATCGTTTAACACACAGATATAATGAATGATTTACAAAAGCCTGCTGAATATTTTATAGATGATAAAGCGTATAATGCATAATTGATTAGATATGATTTACATTTGTTTACATTTTTAGCATAATTTAAAAAATCATATCCATCCATCCCAACCCTCCTCGTTCTCACATGACTTAACAGTTTTTTAACGATTTTGTTTCGCTGATGGAATATTAATATAAATCGCATTTAAATTGTTGTGCGAAAAACAATTGCCTTCAACTTCTATGTGGTGCTCATTAATTTTAATAAACAGAATACACAATGCGAATTGATATAAAGTTTCGCAACATACATTACTTTTGTAGAAATCTGTTAACTGCATTAACTGTTACTACGAATACTATGCACTTTGGCCGCAAATTTAGCATAGTGTTATATTGTACAATAGAAAGAACTTGTAGATAATAAAATTAACATATGATTTTCGTTAAAAGGTCTAAGTGTTTAGGAAAAAAATATATCGAAGCAACATTTCATGTCAGAAAAGTGGTAAATTTACAAGTGTAAGAAATCCCATGTGGGTTTTGGTTTGCAACTAGAAGCCTTTAAAAAAGCTTTTATGTAAGAAAAGTTGGAGCATTTTCTTGCTTCTTTTTGGTAAAGAAACCTTTCACCTGCTTGAACAAACTCTTCAAAAATATCTTTTCTACATTAAACCATTTCTCTCATTTCTTCTCTTCGATTATATATATCAAACACAATACATTTTTGGAAAGTAGGTAAATAATAAATAGCTAGTGCAATTGTTCTAATGGTTAATGCTTGTATATTAGAAATTTGCTAGGTGGAAGATTAACAGTTGACAGCATGATTTGCGGATGTCTAACGTCTACATTTTCCCATAAAATAGTCGGATGAATAATTCTAATTGCAATTATGTGTAAGCGCAAAGTAAAATGGCTGGTAGCCGGCGTCGCGTCGTTCTAAATCAAATAATAACGATTTCCATGCATTATAATCGCGCCGGTTAATTAAATCGAAAAGTAAAATTAATAGGTGATAAGATTTGATATGCAATTTCATTTAGACGTAGGTAGGTAGGTAATACCTACATCTTTTATGAAATGTTTAATTTCCAAGCAAACGATTTAAAAAGTTTAAAAGTGTAGAATTTTTCATTATCCCGCCAAATACAATTAAAATCCATTTATTATTCTATTCCAACGAGTTTCCATTCTTCAAATCGAACACAAAAGAGCACTTAAAAGAAACTTAATCAGGAAAAACTTGTTAGCATTTTTTGGTAAATAAATATTTAACTATTGAATGCGCTTCTATTACTTGGATTTTATTAATAATTATCACGTTTCCGTATTTAAATTATATGACACGGCATCTTTTCTATTCAAATTTGTGTTTTCAAAATAAACAAGTTAAAAATTATGTAATTTATCAATGACACAATGGTCTGAGGAGTAGTAAAGTGAATAAACATTGAAAAGATATTGAAGTCACAAACTTTCATATAGAACTTGAATAGAATTGAAACACTTGAGGATATTTTACGAGTTTGCTGAAATTTCAAAGTTCCAGCGTATTTGAATAGTGTCATAGCCTTTGTCGGCCAAGAAACTTGCTAAATCTTTCGCATTCATTAGACGATTATTTATTTTTCGCATAACAAACATAACCATCGAAAAATGTTATATGGTGTGGCTATAAAATCATAAATCTAGTGCTATAAAACATATTAATTAAAATAATTTTGGTATTACCATCAGCTTTTTTAATATATTTTGTGCCAAATTTGCAAATATTCGAATTATTTTTAAATAAGTAATACTTATACCACTTTTTTGTTGACGTGGATTGTTTTTAACTTATTTATTCAACGTTTCAAACACTAAGTTGTTAAAAAATCGGAGAAAAACCTCATTCACATTTATTGATCATGTCATTAAATCGGTTTACATAATTATATTATAAATATGACAACGCGAAAGAAAAATAACTTACTATTTATTATAAAGACAATCAATAATGAATGGCTTGTAACAACTTGAGTCCAACATTTTTTTATATTACTGTTGTAAATGCACATGTTTTCTTTAAAATCACTTTTTTGGTACAAATTGGTCAGTTCTATGGTATAAAATAATTTATGGAATAAAAATTGTATTTTTTTTATACGTACAGAATCCGGCAACAGGGGCTGAAAGTGCCCACCTCGCAAAAGTAACGTTATATAACGTATACTGTATATTATAATAATAATTCTAATATCGATATTGTTGTTTGAAGTCTTCGCTTTCGATTGCTGCCTCACTTTGTATTAGTTGTGATCTTCATTTCTATAAAATGTGATTTTTATTTTACCGGAAAACTAGTGAGCAATGGAGCAACGAATTGCCTCAGAAAAACCGCAATTGAAAGTAATTTTATTAAAAGAAGTAACATAAAAATGAATGTTTATTACGTGTGGCCTATTTGGAGTGTTTCTTTATATTAAATAGCTTAAACATTTCCAATTTGATTAAGAAGAAATGGACTAAAATGTTATTGTAAAATGGCAAGTAATTGATAAAACTATAGTACATTGGAATTTCGATTTTCGATGGTTGCCCTTTCGAAAATTTTAACCAAAATCATAAGTTTTTATAAATCAATGCAAATTCAATTAATTCGTTCCAAACATTATAAAATGCATAGTAGCAACACATTTTCAGCAGACCGAACAACAGCATTTACTGTGGCAATAATCATAACATTATCATAGAACAAGACATTGTGACAAACTTGTCAGGGTGATTTTACAGAACATACGCATTAAAAATCCCAGAATGATAGTTAAACGTATTTCATATATATTTTCATTTTGAAAACTATCAACCGGGTGAGTGGAAAGCTTGAGAACACGATATCTCGGACAATTAAATATTTTTTTGCGAAAAATGACGTGGAAACTCAAATCGTTATTAACTGCGGAACTGTTAATAACCGAGAATCCACTGTAATTAAAATGGTGTAAACTATCAAAGAGGTTATAGAAGAAATCCCCAAACACTGTTTGCAAAAATACAAAATTTAATGAAAAACTCATAAAAATTTATTTATTTTGCTTCAAAATATCAAACAGCAAATAATTTTTAAACACATATTGTTATTATTTCCACTATATGTTTGTAAATGAAATCAGAATAATGGTAAATATAGAATAAATGGGGTGTTACGAATTGAGCACAGGTACGAATAAAGCAACTTTCCCTTATACCTACATCAAATTTATAATAAAATGTTTTACGACATCACACTCGTTACTTAATAGGCATTTCATACAAGACGATATTTTTATTTTATTCATTTATGCTGCATCTATTTTCAATGAACTATTATTACTATCGAGCTATAGATATCTCGCTCGGTGAAAAAGTATATTTGTTAATAATGTATCAAAAAGTTGTAATGGATTCAGTGATATTCGGTGCATTCAGGTGTATTTAAACGGATTTTGAATCTAATTCACTGAGTAAACAGAATTCTTTTTGCACAAAAAAAGGAGGAGAGATGAAAACCCGCATGGATATTCCTGAATGAGGAAATGGAAAGTAATCAACTCAAGTTTTTCGTCTCCTCCGCGCGCACAACATCACATATATCTTCATAACCAGCCTGATTTATTCGCATAAAGCGTACAGCAACGGGCTAATTGTTAATAAAACATCGCCGTTGCGTATCGAAAACGCTTGGTAACCCTGAAAAGTTGGCGAAAATCGTCGCCGGGTAGATTATAATATATTGCCGTTTGTTATTTTGAACGAAACCGCGCACAAATAACATTCTAGCGCTTTATATGTCCGATGCTGCTGCTGCTGCTGCTGGTAGTGTGACCTAAATTTTCATTGTAAACAATGAGGAGGGAGCAATTCGCTACCCAAAAATTCTATTTCATTTGGAAATTAGAGCGCGTCGCGCGTCATTTGCATTTTCTTAACTTTTTCCTGGGGCCGTTGTTGTTTTTGTTGTATTTCACTCGGTTGCAATAATTAAATTTAATTGTTTTTGTTTCGCCTAAGCACGTCGCGAGCGTAAAATGATGAGATATACTCATGCAGCAAAAAGAAGTTAATTATTAGCTTACTTACTCCTCGTTGTGCCGCTTCTTTCACCTTACATGCTAAATTAAAATGCCGTCTTAATAAACACCATTTGTACGTGTTGAAAAATTTTAATTTAAAATGAATGGCGTGCGCTTGTTTGTCGCTGCTGCTTTTTTTCGAAGCGAATGAAAAGAGGTGTAAGTTGACAAAGCATTGATGAATTATTACACGAGTTGTTAAAATGTACTAATATGATGTTGACTGGTAATCCCTTGACAAATTGTTATTCGACTAGACCAAATCAACCATTTGTCTCTGTTTGAATTAGATTCAGAATTAATAAATATTATTCCAAGCATAAGTTGGAATGTATAATAAATAATGCGTCTGAAACATAAATTTGAATTAGCATGGGATTGCGTAATTGTTAAATCAGAAAGTTTCAGCATATATCGAATAGAAAAACTAAAATATTGTAAATATGTAATATATGTATGTTAAGGAAAAGTTCGAATGTGTTATTTAAATTTCTATGATGGAAAAAAGATGATAAAATATTTGTAAACATTATGCCGAGACAGCGTTCGGGCAAAATGTATTGCCCTATCCTAGAAGGACACACAGAGAGCTAAGAAACAACGTCCTAGTAACACAGTTTGCCACGTTGGGGTAGCAGCGAGGCGAGCTGGCTGGCTGGCTGAATGCGGCGCGGAGAGATGTTAAAATATCAAAAGATTAGATGTAAGTAAAATGCGGCACACGTATGCAGTTGCTAACAATATAATAAGACAACATAATAGCCATTCGTAAATTGCATCAGAGCTACATGAGATAATCTGAAAAGCTAGAACGAAACATCGGCAATTAACATTCATACAAACGTACCATAGCCTCTCTATCTCTGTGCAGAGCTGCAGATGCAGGGGCGGTTAGTGTGGTAGGCCTGCGTACTAAGACTATATCGATTAGAAAACCACCCCCGCATTCAGTACCTCCAGCAGGACTGACCTCGGCCTGCAGTCGAGTGTCGAACAGTCGGAGACTAACATCTCCGACGCTTTTCCATATTGTGTTCTCCGGAATACACACTGCCTATTGACGTGTTCTCAAATCAGTGTCGTCAAAACTTCCCAAATAATTGTTCTAGCATTAAATACAAGGCAAACTCCAAAACAACTTAATCTTAAAAGCGTCTTAAAAATTAAAATTAAGTAATATTAATAAGCAATAAAATTATTTGTATTAAAAATGTTAGCTATACTACTAGTTCGTTACTTAACATTCCATTCTCTTCCAAACTTTAATAGGGATTAAATTAATTAGTAATTAGTCAAAGTTAGGAGTTGAAAATTAACAAATATAGATTAAAATTTAATAAAAAAATGTGTTTGTGAAATTAGATTATGCAAATTAATCACGTAATAATTATATTAGAATAATATAAAAATTCGTAAATATTGCGCGCGCGCCTCTTCGCGTCCCATATAGTTAATAAATAATTGCGAAAAATAAAACGAAAAAATCATTTGGAATGGTGTGCTGCTGATTAGATGAAAATTAAAGAACGATGACGGGTAAGTACGCACTGATATGGAAAGTTAATTAAACGAATTTCATAATAAAATTAGAAAGAAAAAAAAAGGTAGACGTCGGTCGGTTGCTTGGTTGACGTTTGCGACGAGCAAAAAAATTATTATCTTGTAACGCAAACGAAATTTATTATTCAGCTCAAAATGTTAATTTTATGGCAATAAATTGAATTACTGTTTGTTGCCGATAAAATTTCCAATATTGTGTTAGATAGACAGGCAGCTGGAATATACGCTTGCTCATTTAGAAATATTGCGGATTTGTATATTGGGTTTTCATGAAAATTTCAGTGTATGCACAGGTATTGATAATTTCAGCAACGTTTCACCTCTAATGGGAACGACGGTTGCGACGATCAGTCTCATTCAAATGTACAATTTTAAATATTAAATGAATTTGCCCCGGCAAAGAGTTGATTCATTAATTCGTAATTAGTTTAACAAAAATTAGCTCGTATGTATTGAAATCGTTTTATCAAAATGTGCATTATTAAAAATGACAATCTTGCCGCTGAAGGAGCGATGAGTAGCAAGCATCTATTATTAATATAAATGGGTTGTAGGTTGATAAAGTTGCCAATTTTTTTTGCGCTTCCTTCCGCTGCGTTCTTAATGTGCGCTTTATCTATGCGGCATTAGCGCTCTTCTCTTCCCTTGCGCGCAATACATTTTTTAATCATAATTTCGGCGAAAGCTTTTAATTATAATAACGAGCGCGCAATAATCAGCTTCATTTTTTCTCGCTCTCCTCCCGAAAATTCCAATTGCATTTGAGAAGTTGCCGCCATTTACAATTAGAAACTTTGTTCTCTTGTGGTTAATTTCATGTAACAAAGATAAATTTACAGCATTCTGTTACGTTTAATATTTGCGTATCATTTTCAATACTTGAACAAATGGCATTAGACTCATTTATCGTTGGAATTAATTGCTAGCATTTCTACAATTACGTAATTTATTAATGCCACATTACGTACAATTACATTGTGTAAGATATTATCTAATATTGTTTTCATTAATTTTTATGCATTCGCTTGATTAATTTCGCCGAGGCGAAAAATTCATTTAATTTTCGCATAAATATGCATGTTTAATTAATTTACTATTTGCAGCAATAAATAAATTAAAAATGTAAATAATAAAGCTTACATATTACAAACGTGCCAAGCGAGATGCGATGCAAAAACCCAGTATTTAAAAATTCTTCAAAATTGTAAAACTACGCTCAAAGTTAATTAACTTTGATAAACATTCTTTCCCTATAATACTAATTAACTAAATCCTTTGGCAACATTGCTGACGACGCTACAATCAATCAAAGTAATTATGTTTCTTATATACGAAATTATTGATTAATTATATTATTGTAAAAGCTAGTGTTTTTTCCATTCCGTTTCAAAACAAGTCGTTTTTATGAAAATTTATTAATTATTTATAATTTTTTTTGTTAAAATAAATGTCTTAAAATTGCTGTATGAAGAAATACCTATTATATTTATACTTTTTGTACAAATAATCATTAATCTTTTGCGAAGATGTAAAGAGCTCTTTAAGTATATAACGTTTTTCTTTGTTCTTTAGTTAAGTATCTTATACAAAATTAAATAAAGGAGTAAAATTTAATAAGAATTAAGAATCTATAGTAAGTTTGAATTGCTCTCTTAAAACATTGCAGTTTATATTGTATTTAATTTCAGCGCGTCTAGAAGATCATACCTAAACCCATTTTACCTAATTGAATAATAAAATCAATTCTATAGCTTAATTCAACAATTCATTTAAATAAAGTTTATTTTAATGATTTTGTTAAGTTTTGAAAAACAAATTCAACTGGATTTTCATTATAATTAAAAAAGATCATTTAACCATCAAACCTTTTTTAAATAATTAAGTTGCACTCTTTGTTTTAAAAGCACGAGCTTTAATAACGATTAAGCATTTTTTCTCTCTTAGTAAAGTAAAAAAAAACAGAGAGAATGTAATTAAAAAAATTTGTTTGTGCACCTGAACCACGATGATAAAGCTCTGCCAAAGCTTTTAGTGCCAAGAGAAAAATCGTCTAATCCAAAGCCCTTTATGGGGTTATGGGTCGGCGTAGGCCACTCTACCCGATACAATTAAATTAGACTTAATGTTTCTGACATAAGATAAGATCGGCAGCAATTTTCTCTCAGCATCTCAATAAGGAGAGCCGGGATCACTAACTGAAATCCAATTATAAGTCATCATGCAAAAAGAGAATTTTAGCATGTTCAGCAGCCGGCTGTAATAATAAATGACTTGTGACGAGGAACAATGAATATTAAAATGACAGTATAATAAAATTTTAATAACAAAAAAAAACGAAGAAAAATATTATATAAATGTGCCTAAAAAGAAAGAGAATAATAAAGATGGAGAGAAAAATCTAATTTGAATCGCTCGGTGAGATTGCCGGAGCAGTAAGTCAATAAAATATAATTTATATAAATACAAGAAAAATAGAATGGGATCATAGTCGCAGGAAGTTTGCACATTGGATTATCGGGGGAAAGCTAAATCCCCAATAAGTGACTTCTCCCATCCATCCTTCATTTATTCCTTTTTTTTTGGATACATTCGGCGAAAATACAAAAAAAAACATGCGCTGCATGTTTTCCAATAACATGAAACGCAATTTAAATCAGCATTTTTTTTTATTATTTCATGTATTGTTTTTGCTCATTTGAAAACGCGGAAATCCATCACGTATATCATGGCAAGCAATCAACGAAAAAAATATCCTTTCATGCGCGGCCCGGGATTTTATTTGCGCGGTTGTTTATTCCGATGTTATCAGTGCGCCCGCCGCCGAAAAAGCGAAATATTAATTTTCTAAATAAACTTTTCGCATAATATTGTTGCAAATTGATATGCAAAAAGTTTTTCGTTTTCATGAACTATATCTATATATAAATGTGTGGATGTGTCGACACCCTTTTCACATATACACTTTGCATATTAACAGCTGAAAAGGAAGTTTTATAATCTTGTTAATGATTCAGCCATGCTGAAACGTGTTTCCGCTGTCTAATTAAAATATTTCTTTTTCGTGTCGACGACTGGAAAAAAAGAGAGTGGATAGATAGATAACCCGGCGGTGCAACATTCACACGTTTAATGCAGGAAATTGGGAGCGAATTCGCATTTATCAATGTCGATTAAAACGTAAAGCGTTACGCGTACATATAAATCTCCGAAAATCAAGCCGGACAGCCTTAGGGACAAGCCAGTCTCATTCCCCAGACAATTCAACGAACGTACATACACTCAAACTATATTACGCAAGCAAACGCATTAAAAAACTTTTATATTTCATCAGCATGCGCAAAAATTGAACGTCGCGTAGTAAACGGATTGCGACGACACGCCACATTTAGTTTTTAGCGGCGGCACTCACATCTTATTACTATCCAGTTAATAAGTTCAATTTCGTCGAATGTCTTTAGCTGTGAAAGAAAGTAGGAGAGTCAAGTTGGCGAAAAACCATTTAGAAAAGCTGCGACGTAAAGCTACAACACAAAACACAGGTGTGCTTTCATCAATTTTCATCATTTATATTTGTACCTTTTTCCCCGAAATCGATTGCATGGCACGAAGTTAGAAGACAGATTCAATTCCTTTTGTATTTTATGCTTTTTCGTCAATTTCTTATTATTAAAGTTGTTGTTGCGATGTGCACTTTAAAAAATCGCAAGCGATTATGTCAAATTGAATTTACAATAATCTGTATTTTTTTTAATACAGTGCGCGTCCGGAATTTTCAGCGCGCTGAAAACTCGGAAATAAATCGCAATTTTCAATTTCGCCGGATTATTTCTAATGATGGAATAATACTGCGTGCGATACTATTTACGCCACCATAATGATTGGGCCTTTTTAAAGCCTCGAAACAAAAAAATGGATACTGTGTTGCATAATAATATCTACTATACGTGTAGTTTATAGAAGTATTAAATAGTAGCGAAGCATATTTTTGCATTTACATTTAATGCAATTTAAAATTTCGAGTTTCCTGAAATTGCTTTTCACAGCATTTCATAAAATACAATTTTAGAATATATTTCAGCGCGCCATGTACAAGTTTAAATTTGCAATGAAGGATTTTTAGCTAAGTAGCGGAAAATATTAAACATTTGTTTATGCTAAAAGTGCGCTAATTAGTTATTCTACAATATTTTTAAATCGCACTGAAAATAATTTTATTTTAAACGCGTACTACTAATAATTTTAATTAAAACACCGAAAATAACAAAATCTGTCATAAATTCTAATGTATGTGATTGCTGGGTGGTTTTAGCTGCTTGGATTTTTGCATCCTTTAAGGAAATTCTATAAAATTCCGCGTAAATACAATTTTGCAATTTCCGATATTGATTATTCATTGCTGAATTCAACGGCATGACTTCTTTTCAATTATAAATAAATTGATTGCAAATATTTTAAGCAAAAAATCTAATCGCAAAACTTGTATAAGATAAAAAATAGTAGTATTTGCACTGATAACAATTAAATACATCCTAATTTCTTGGCTTTAGCATGCTTGATTTGTTGCGCCTTCTAAGAAAATAAAAAAATTCGCATAACATAGGAAATACATGGGTGAATTAAATGGATCGATAGCGTTTCAATTTTTAACTTAAAAAAAACTAATAGTTTCAATAATTGATTGCAAATAATCTAAGCAAAATGTTATCGCAGAAGTTGTCTAATTGTAAAATAATTACTTACTTTAATCACTAATAATTGCAAAATGTATATTCAATTCTAATGTTCGTGATTGTTAAACGACTTTACCTCCTCTTTTATTATGCTGCACCTTTTCAGGAAATTCTAAAAAATCCCGCACAAAGTGCAATTTTGCAATTTCCCGATATTGATTGTTCATCGCTGTGCATTCAATGGCAAGATTACTTCTCAATTTTCAATAAAAAAATTGACAGTTTCATTAATTGGTTGCGAATTTCTAAGAAAGAATATTATCGGGAAAATTGTGTGCCATAAAAATATTTTTTATGCCTTTCAAACACTTATAATTGCAAAATGTGTCTTAATTTCTAATGTTCGTGATTGTTGGGCGGTTTTAGCTGCGCTTGATTTGCTGCCCTTTACAGGAAATTCTAAAAAATCCTTCTAAAACTGTACAAGAAAAAAAGCGTTCTAGGAGAGCATGCCAGCGAACGTGAGGTGTAAATTACGACATACAATACCCATGAGTTTGTTTGTTGTTGTGTGCAGTCCGCCACGGTGTGTAAGAGCATTAAAATTTAACAAATAAATGCGTTTTGGTTTAAACTATGTTGTTTGTGTAATGCGTTACATGATGGCCTGCATATGTTTTCAGCTTATAAACAATTAATTTTATGTAAATTCGTTTGGCGAAAACAATATTTTACAAATTGGTAACAGCGCACAGTTCATAAGTTATGAATAGCTGAGTAGATTATTTAATAATTCACTAATGCGATAATATTTTGTACCTATGCGAAATTATCGGAAATTAAATAAGCGCGCGGATTAAGCGGGGCGAATGGAATCACGTTGGCCATTAACGTGAAAAATGTAATAAGCGCAAGAAAAAACGTTTTTATTAAATAAACTTTCATTAATGATAAAGCTTGAACACCCATAAAAGCTACGAACTGCAGTTGTATTAATTAATTAAAAGCGTGTACAAAAAGTTGTTTTTCACATATTAATATATATGTTGTACGAACTTCATAATCTTATCCAGTTATACGAAAAGTACAAGAAATATCATAATAAGCCGAAATACCTATTTACATTTTTGTTAAATTTTAGCATAGAACATTATCGCAACGCATAATTTATTGCCGTAATTGTTATCTAAATTATTAAAAATGTTACATGCGAATAAAATGATGTGATACACCGTCGAAGATAATAACCCACGCCAAATAACTTTACTCGCTGATAATTGGAAAATGTATATTCAATTCATATGTTCGTGATTGTTGGACGATTTTAGCAGCTTAGCTTGTCGCACCCTTTGAAGAAATTCTAAAAAAAATCCACATAACTGCAATTTTGCCATTTCCGATATTAATTGTTCAGTTATGAATTCAATGGCAATACTTTTTTTCAATTTTTAGCTTAAACACCCATAAAAGCAACGAACTGCAGTTGTACTAACTAATTAATGTTGTACGAGCTTCATAATCTAATCAAGTTATACGAAAACTAACAGAAATATCATAATAAGCCGGAATACCTATTTACATTTTTGTTAAATTTTAGCATAACAAACATTATCGCAACGCATAATTTATTGCCGTAATTGTTATCTAAATTATTAAAAATGTTAAATGGGAAAAAAATGATGTGAACACGAACTTATATACAGCATATTTTTTGTTTGATAAAATACCTTAACGCACTCATTCTTATTATACACGTAATGCATCATACAGTGACACTTTTAGTGTATTAATATTTTTTGCGCGAAACGATGTTTGTCAATGTAGCGAAATAAGGAATGGCAATTTTTTATTCTCAAAATAATGACATCAAATTTATCGTAAATATAGCTAGAGCTACTATATACGACCACCAACAGTAGCAGCAAAAAAACTATACACTTTCTGAAAGCATTTCGTTTTTGGCGTTTTAATTATTGCAGCGGAAACAGCATCACTGCTTTTTATACTCAATCAACTTTTTCGTGTAAATGTTTTTTTTCATTCATTATCATTGCATAATGGCATTCTTTTCGAGGGCGTTTAGCGTAGTATAAAATGAATTTCAGACGTACACAATTTCGTGCTTTTTAAATACACTTCGCATAAAAGAAAAATATGAATAATTTTATGGCCTAATTCGCGCCTACAACAATAAGAATATTTTATCGTTCCTGGCAGCAAACTTTTTTTTCGCTGAATTTATAGTGAAGGCTGGCTTTCAGTGCGAAGCAGCGCAAAAAAGCAGCAACATTTTTATTTTTCTGTTATTTTCTGGCGAGAAAAAAAACCACCAACACCAGAGAGAGAACGAGAGCAATTACTTTTCTAGCATAAAGCACAGCACACGCTTATGTAACATGCGACAATGCGGCGGGAAATTTAAACTCTATCTCTTAATTCAGCGCCTTTGTATCGTTAATAATACGGAATTATTATGTAACGAATGTATTATAATTCTATTTAAATCACATTCGTTTTATCTTATATATACATCCACTTTAAAGCTGAATGCAAATGCGTGACAGGTACTTGTCTGTTGTGTGTTCCTATGTTACACACCTCTTTATACTCGAACATGAAAAGAATGCTCGTTCATTTTCGCAAGATAATCATATGTTTCACTCTAACTGGATCAATATCAACAAAATATTAAATTTTCCTCATCGTCGTTTTTATTTTCTACCAAACCACACAGAGTGCGCGCTCCTTTTCGTTGATGAATGTGAATGATTGCATTTTTTGTCATTAAATGAAACGTGTTTGTAATAAACTAACCCTAAAGCAAATAATTTATCTTGTTGTATGTTTGCACATTACGTATACATGTGTAAACATACAATATGCAAAGTGTGTACTTTTTTAATGGAAGAATATGTAAATTTAAAAAAGATTTTTTTTTGTTGTTGCTATAAATCTCATTGTTGTTTATTTCTATGTAAATATGGTAATCATTTATCATCTCACATTTATTATACGGTCTCAATATTTGAAATTTGTTCAAATCCTGCAAATTACAACAGCGTTCTGCTTATGTTTCATGATTTATTTTAGTAGGTATGTACATCATACGCCAAAACAATATTTTAAAAGCTTTTGCAACGTAATACGGCGTGCATTAGTGTAACAATATTCGAAATAAAGTTATAATAAATTCGCATTTTTTCATCGCAAGTACGTACGGTGAAATATAAATACCTCTCGTATACTAAAGTAGCATTAAAAATAAGGAAAGGAATCAAATTTGCTTTCATTAGAATGCACGAATCATGCTTCAAAGAAAAAAAGAAATACAGCATATATTTTTTGCGCTTACATGTTGAGAGCTCAACTTTATGCAAGACATTCCATTGTTAAAGTCTTTTGCGAACAAGTATGTTAAAAAGTAAATGTATGATCAAAATGGGGTTATAAATCGACTATTGCTCTTTGTTTGTTGGATGGCTAAAAATTGTTATAAAATAATTATATCTTAAAAAAATATAAGAATGGTTAAAAAATATATTCCAGGTGTGGACAAGCATTTTCATGTTTCAGGACAAAATTTAGTTAAAGAATGCATCAATGTGGGAAGTTTTATTGAAAAATGTACAAAAATCGATATGAAAATCTAAGATTTGTGTTAAAAATTCCAGAAATGCACATTACTTGTCGTATTTTGTAAAAACTACAAGTTTTATATATAGATTTGGCCTTCTATTCTAATTTTAATCACGAATGAACAAAAATTGGTTGAATAATATATATTTTGTTTGGTAAATGTAAAATATTTGTGAACCTTACCCAGTGTTTTACTCTCTCAAATTAGAGAAACTAATTAAAAATGTAAAATAGTATACTACTAACTACCACCGCGACTGTTTGAGTGCGTCCATGTGACCGAAAAGTAGATAAATTGAAGACTTTTAATTTTAGTCTTAACTGTTAACTGACTTTTTACTAATCAAGACTATAATTTATTCGATTTACTAATTTCTAATGCAGCAAATAACATCAATTTGATACGGTATTACATCGACTCCAGTATCTGTTTTTTTAAACAATGATCGAAAAACAACGTGAAAATCGTTGAAAAACTGCTTAAGAAAACATCGTAAACGTTTGCTCCAACTGTACGAGTATC